>CAJQZJ010032488.1:3773993-3832874 GCA_907164525.1 Lophiomys imhausi
TGACTGAGGACCTGCCCCAGAGACTGTATCATTCTAAAAGGTTATGAAAGTAGTTGTTATAATTATCAATAGGTTTAGTGGATAGGTTAAAGGGGTTGTAAGTATTTATAGCATTAATAGTTAAGAAATTGTTGGTGTTTGTTATAAGTGAATTTAGTAATAAATAAATAAGTGTTAAATAATAATTTAAAAGTTCGGTTACACTGACCCTTAGTAATAGTGAGAGTAGATACATACGTTTCTTCAGTTGGTGTTTGTTTTCGTGTGCTGGGGAACTAACTTCAAGTGTATCACTGAGCTATATCTACAAGGTCGATATCTATGAAGTAAAGTTTTAGAGAAATTAAAAAAAACAATACTAAGAATCACCTGTGAGTGGAATAAGAAGTCAAAAGCTAGTCCTGAAATCTGATGTAGAAATATTAAGTGTTTGGTAAAATTTTAAGACCTGAATACCTAGATTTGAACTAGTCATTACCCTTGGCTCCAGAGCACACAATAGTCTTTGTTTCTATACAGGCTCCATTTTGTTTTAGTCATCTCTTTATTTTGCCATGTATTTCAGAGGTATCACTGGTTTTTTAAATGAAGTGTGATTTATATGAAGTGAGCCTGTCTCCATGTTACAACTCTGATGTTTCTCCATACCTTCATTTATGTAACTTCCCATAGTCAGTCTCCTTGTTCCCAATTCCAACACACACATCCCTAAGCAGAAACTATTGCAGTAGTTTAACTCTGCCTATCCCTGAATTCCATGGAAGCACATTCATGCTTTATGTTCTCTATGCTGATGCCTTCATTCTCTCCTTACATGACTGAATTCATCTCTTGTTGCTGAATCAGCACTTGAGTCTTTTTTTCCCCTCACTAAAATTGTTGAGTCATAAGGCAGTTATATCTTTACTTTAATAAAAGCAATCAAGTTCTCTTTCAAATTAGTTGAAACAATTTTCATACCCACCAACACTTTCCAAAATCTCCATTCAACTCTATTCTTTCACCAGTGTTTGGGGTTCTGGAGTTTTAATGGCAGCCATTCTGGTTGGCATGTGTCATTAATCCATGCAGTTTAATTTCGGGTGTGTGTAACTGGTCAAGGTTTTGGAACTGCTGTGTATTCCGATCCAGTGCACCCACCTACATGACTTTCAAAAGCCTTGCTGGTTTGCCATCCTCCAAATAGTCCTACCTTGTCCTCATCTCCAAACCAGAATTCAGCAAATTGTCCAAAGTTCACTCAAATAGAGACCTTTGCATCCCTGGGATTTTAACAGCTGCTGTTGTGTCAGCTGTCTCTAGGTACAGTTTCAAAAGTATAAGTTTTCTAATCTCACTAATCTTGTTTCTTGTCAGTGCAGTGGGAATACCAGTGACCTCTGTGACCTACAACCTTTCACTTGGCAGGGTGACTCCTTTCACTGCTTTTCCAGTGAATTTTGGTAAGTTACATATTTCATCGCACCTTTCAGATTTTATTCATGTAGAGTTGGTTGTAATAACCTCTAATTCACTTAATTTTTGTAGCATCTGGTATTGATAAGATCCTCTATATCTCTTTTATTCTTGATGAATCCATACATGTGTGTCACCTTTTATTGAATACCACTTTTGAACTTCATTAAGCATCTCTATTGTGGCTGTGTTTTCTACTTTTCTCTTTAAATTTCTTCTTTTAACAACTCTATTTTTTCTCTTTCTTCCCTGTTTAAGTTTATTGTATTGTTTTTTAAACTCACTAAATTATTATCCATTCTATTTTTATAAAAGCATTTAAGGTTATAAGTTCTACAGATGTTACTGGCACAGTTTGAGGTTTTGATACTCAGCATTTTCATTGCTCTTCAGCTTTCCATGTTTTCTCTTCAATGCATGCCCTTGTAATTTTGTGGGGTTTTGATTCAACTTTCATTTGCTATCACCACCATCTATATGCAGTTGTAAAGAGTAACTATACAGTCAATACACCATTTGTCAGGGTTCCCTCATGGCAAAATCTTTCAGTATTACATAACATCACATTGACATCTGTACATTCAAAACATGAAAACTACAGCAACACAAAGTCTCTCTTGTTGGTCTTTATAGCTGGCCTCACTCCCTCATAACCATCTCTCCTTAATCCTAGTAGTCATTAGTATGTTGTCCATTATTGTGGTTTTGACAATCAATGTAGCCAACCCACTGGGCCTGGCTTGAGCTTTTAAAAACCTCAAAGTCAGCTGAGCAGTGGTGGCACATGCCTTTAATCCCAGTACTCAGGAGGCAGAGGCCGGAGGATCTCTGAGTTCAAGACCAGCCTGGTCTACAGAATGAGCTCCAGGGTAGCAAGGGCTACAGAGAAACCTTGTCTCGAAAAACCAAAAACAATAACAACAACAAGCCTCAAAGCTCACCCCCAGTGACAGACTTTCTTAAACAATGCCATACCCCTAATCCTTTCAAATAGTGTAACTCCCTGAGCATTCAAATATATGAGCCTATCGGCAGTCATTTTTTTCAAATCACTACAAAGTCCAAAGATTTGTTTCTATGGTGATCCTAAAAAATCTGTCAGTTAACGAATCCTGTGTACCCTTTATGTGCACCCACTTAAAACATGCACCCAAATTTACTAAATAAATGCATAAAAATCTCAGAGTATATTGTGATTGGCAAACATTCTGTATAATTTCAATTATTTTAAATGTGTTGAAGTTTGTTTTATAGTTTACAAAACAGAAAATTGTGACTATTAAAAATGGTATTTTGTTGTTCTTGGAGTATTCTATAAATGCAATTTAGAGCCTATTGGTTGATAGCAATGTTAAGTTGGTAATGTTAAATTCTTTTATGTTTCCTCTTGCTGTTTAACTATTGTATCAACTGTTAAGGCAAAAAAAAAAAAAGGTATTGAAACTTCTCATTATACATGCAGATTTGCTTAAGATTGTAAAATCCTATTAGTGTTTACATCACAGATTTTGAAACAACCTTGCCTGGTGCAAATACCTTTAGGTTTCTGTGACATCTTGTTGGGTGACCTTTTAGTATCTCTGTCTTTGAGTATTTTCTTTATTCTCTTATCTACTTCGTTTGTAGTTAGTTAGTAAACTACTTCTATGTTTATTGAATAATATTTGAATGATATAAATTTATCTATACTTTTACTTTCATTGTGTTTATGTCATATTCCAATAGAACATCATATAAACTGGATGCCATGTGATCATATTTTTAATCCAATCTATCAATTCATTGTTTTTAATTTCTGTCTATAAAACATTTATATTGAAAATAATTATTGATATGTTAGGAGTTAATTATGGTTTTCTGCTCTATTTTCCATATTTTCTTTGTCCATCTTATCTTTCTGTCTTCTTTTGAGTTACTTAAAAATTTTTCTACAATTACATTTGTATGCATATTTTTAATGTATTACTTTTATAGTTTTTTTAAATTGTTTCCCTAGATATTTTACCATATATACAATTTGTGGGCATCTAATAATATTATTTTGCTAATTAGATTAAAATGTTGAAACCTATCTGTTGTAGTAATTAATTAAATTATTGCTAGTATTTATATTATAATTATTTGGTCAGCGGTGTTAATCCTTAACCCACCATTACAAATAAACACACACAGACACCTGATGGATTTTAACAAGGTTTATCCTGGATTGTGTAATCTTAGCCCATCTAACCTACATTATAATTATTTTCCCAAATAAAACTCCATATAATATACATACATCCCCTGGGCTGTTATTCTCCATGCTATGCTGATGTTCCAGGCCACATGGGGATATGATTTTCCATCTAACCCATCGAATGTTTCCTTCCTCTTCTTCCTTCTGCTCCCTCCTTACTACTCTCCTCTCCCCCCAAATTCCCCACACCTAAGCCCCACCTATCTCTCTTTCTTCCCAATCACAGGTCTCAGAATTTTATTAAATCCAATCAGAGACAATTGTTAGCAACTAAGGGTACAGCATCATTTAGTATATGTGCACATGGTCTTGTGCAACAATCAGGCCTCTGGGAGCTGATTAATTCACATTTAGAATACATAACAGATCATCCCATCAATTCCCTCCTTTTGTCAAAAAAGGCAGCTTTTTAACTACATGTAGTAAAAATAATAATGAAACAACCAGGGAAACCAAATATAAATGTTACATACATAATGTTTATTCTCTTTGTATCTGACAATCTTGAAGAAAACATCATCTATCCTATCTTGGTGTGTCTAAAGTTCTGAACCTAAACTTTTTCTATCATATCTTGTATTTATCAGTCTAAAAACATCTCCTAGATCCTAAACATCTAAGCTTTGTTGTGAGACTATAACTATCTAACTATAACTCAATCAGAGACTTGAGAAGAGATAAAATTATCTGAGTGAGTAGGAAGTGCAGGCAAGCAGCTTCCAAAAAAGAAATATGACAGTCTGTTTCCTGGACAGTCCCAAATATCTCTCAGTATTATTGGAGCATCATCTTTAGACTTCTGGCTAAGCATATCTCACAGACTTAATTGGGCAGCAGGAAAAATGAAGGATTTCCCATCCTGTCTTTGCAGAATCAGGCCATTGACTTACCTGCATTTAAGCTCTGTTCCATTTTTGGTCTGTATATAGTCTGTTCAGAGAGCAAGGATGTTTCTGTCCAATAAGAATTATCTCCTGAAGGAGAGTTTTTGATGCTCATTGTCTCCTTCCAAATAAATTGGGAACTGTCATGAGTTGACTATTTTGTTTGTTTTTCTTTTTCTTCTTTTATTTATTTCTTTTTTCTGAACAGTGGTTCCTCTGTGTAACAGAGCCCTGGCTGCCCTGGACTCACTTTGTATGCCAGGCTGGCCTCGAACCCACAGAGATCTACCTCCTTCTACCTCCCAAGTGCTGGGATTACAGGCATGTACCATACACCCTACCTAGGGTCAAATAATTCTTAAAATAAGGAAAACATCTTTAAATGCCATTTTATGTAGGCTTCTGAGAGTTTGGAAGACACCTATTTATTTATAAATCTATCTATCTATCTATCTTTTTCTTGAACAGGTAAACTATATTTCAAACCATTTACAAACTCCTGAATATATTGCAATAGCAGCCCATAAAAGGATTAGAAGTAAACTTTGTACTTTTAAATGAGTTGCGTAGGCATAATACTTTATATAATAGTTGAAATATCCCTATATGTGTATGAAAAATAACCTGATTTCTGTGTCAATATATAAAATTCTATATCAATGAATTAAACTTAACCTTATTTAAAAAATAGCAATAGCTCTAAATTTCAGAACAGATTCAATAATCTACTCCTATATCTTATCATAACTATATCACATACCTATATTTCCCTGTTTTTCTCAACCTCCATATAACAACAAACATCCATCACTCTATAAAATGACCAAAACTCCTGCCCCTAGAGGCATTTGCAGACTTGGCTGCTGTGTCATATATGCATCAGTAGGTGGCAGAGAAGAGAGAGGCTAGATCTACACACAGTGTTCTGACTTATGAACATTTCAGTGAATAGTAGCCTAACATTCCTAGAAAAAAATCAAGCTGGAGACCAATACCAGGTTCAGACAGGTAGGTAGCCTGTGATGACCACCAATCTAGCACCAGGCAAGCACCAGATAAACTCCCAAGACAAGAAGCAAGCTAGAGACAAAAAGAACAGTGCCTGGCCTTGGATGTGCAGGTTGAGGGTGAGCCAGCCCTGAGGAAGTGAGTGTGGGAGAGCCAGCCCAGCCTTTTGTCTGATTTCAGTGGTGTTGACAAGGAAGAGATCCCTTCCTCTCCCTTTTGCCCTCACCATCAGTGGTGGATAGGAGATCTGGCTCTAAACCTTGCCTGGACAGCACAGTACATCTAGCCCTGGATGTGGAGGATGTGTGTAAATCAGCCCCAAGGATGTGAGTGTGGGAAATACAGCCCTGCCTTTTGTCTGCTTTGTGGTTATATTGTCAAGAGAGAGATCCCCTCCACTCTCTGATGCCCTTGACACAGGTAGCAGGTGGGAGAGTTGGTCCTGATGGGCTTACAAAAGGAAGAGAATTGGTCTAGTCCCTTTCCTACTGTGATAGCAGGCCCCACACCTCATCTGTGCAGCACAGTAGAACTAGCCCTAGATGTGGTGGTTACGGGCCCAGAACCAGGGATTTGAGTTTTCTCATCCCAACATCTGCCCCATGGATGAACTGCTGGAATACATGAAGAGGCCAGTTCCACAGACCCAACTACAGGATCTCCATGACACAGGACAATAACAACATATTTGAGAGGAGTCCCAGTGAGGTTCCAGTATTGTCAAAGTAGCAGAAAGCCAGAGGCCACATAACAGACGAAGGAATCATTATAATGAACATTTGCAAGCAAAACATATGGACAACATGTAATATTGTGGGACACACTTTCTCCCATCAGGATGTTTGTATGCCTCTTTCATGAGTCTGTTTTTCAGTGGTAGACAAAGCACCCCAACATCCCATACTTGAGTCCAGAACAAAAACACATTCATTCAATACAACTGTGTTTCTAAAGAAATCTAAACTTCCACCACAAATCCTCCCTTATGTTAAAAAATATTTAAATTCCTTTTTTCTAACATTAATAATGTATATACAATAATTATAGGAATTATCAGGTAAGAATTACATATACAATGTAAATGAACTGCTTATGTACAATACATAAACAAAATAGCCTTAACTTTCTATCAATATACATTAAAGTAAGATATAAACAAAACAACCTTAAATTTCTATCAATATACATTAAAACAAAATTTAACCTTAAATTTCTATCATCATCATCATCATCATCATCATCATCATATCATCATCAAATTTTAAATGATAAAAGAGAAAGAGAAAAAAGAATAGAGGGAAGAAAGAAATCCCTGAATTCAACCCTTATTTTATCTCCTCCCTAACCATAACCAATTGCAACTTACAGCCAACAACCCTAGACAACAATCATAACAATTCAAAAAACAAAAACTTCCACCCCCACCTCTTGGGAATGGAAGCATAAACATTTTGGGTACCCTAAAAAATGGGATATTGTCCAATTTCTGGGAAAGCTAGCTAAAACTTTTGTTGGCCAGTCTCTGTGTGATCAATTATTTGGGCTAACCCTTTTGAAATTGATTTGCATGCAAATTTTTGAGAAAAATAGTGACAAGGGCAGTCTGTTAGACTGACTCAGCTGGACTACTTGCTTTGTGTTTATTGTTACCCAGTCTTTTGCTCTGAAAATAATTTTTTGCTCTAAGTTTGAGCAGATAAAGGTGTCTATCCACATTACAAGTCCATTTGAAATGTAATCTCCATCCATGCTGGATGAAAGAATGGAATATCATGAGGACCAGATAGTCAATATGATACACTAATTATGAGAACATTCATGTCTCAGTTAACAGGAGGGTTTCCCTGGTCATATCTGATCTTTATAAGTTTTATTGGTAACCATATTTGTTCATTTCCTATAGATACATAAGCATAGCAATGTCCTCATCTCAAAACTATTGCAGGTTTCCATTCAAATGTCAATACATCCTTATAGTATATTGGTTGATTTAGTTCCTCAGTTTTTTCTATAACCCAGTGTCTCTCAGGTTATGTTATTCTTTTTTCACCAACATTAAGAAAATTTATTGTTAGCAAGACATTGTTTAATTTCTCCCTGGGAATCTTTTACCTATCTATGATACCACCTTGAATGCACCTAATCTCATTTTGTCTGAAATGTTGAAACCTACCACTCTTTCTGTGTTCATATATTAGGACTGTGCAATGGGACTCAACAGTAGAAAATTTCTCAGTCAATGGCATACTCTTGCTCTAACCTGAAAGATGTAGAAATGTAACTATGTCTGACCACTGATAACAGTCAATTACCTTAATAATCTACCCTGGGATTTATGTTTTCTGAATAGATAACACAAAGCATCAGAGTAGTTTACCAAATGGGAATCCCAATTAATACCTCAAAATATTAAGTGTTTATGTCTAATATGAATCTTTAATTAATATTTGAGTGTTCTATTCCTTTCTAGCTATGCCTAACACTTATATGTTTTATTTTGTTTGCCTCTGTCACAACAAGTTGAACAAACTATGCTTAGCTCTACATTTAGTTTCAAATTTTTCTTTTCTTCTATATAGCAGGGTTGATTACTCCTAATAATACAGCAAACACACATTATAGTTGACAACCATAAAACAAGATGATCTATGAATGGAAGCATCCCCAAAGTATACTTAGAATATAAATCAAAGGCGTAAAATGCTACAATTCGTGTAAGGAAAAGTGCTGTGCATTTGTATTTGGTGATATTTCTCTTGGTTGATATAGAATAACCTGGTGTCAAAAACTTATCAAATGTAGCACATGCATATTTTACCTATTTAAAAAACTGAATGTTTCAAATTTTTACATTTTTCTTCTCTATACAGCTGTCAAAATGGAAGAGACACTCAATATTCCAAAAAAATACAGATGACTGGACAAAAGAGGATGTAAACCTGTGGTTAGAAAGTCATAAGATTGACCAAAAGCACAGAGAAATCTTGATGGCACAAGATGTTAGTGGAGCAGTCTTGAAGTGGTTAAATAAAAAGCATCTTGTTGAAATGGGCATGACCCATGGGCCAGCTATCCAAATAGAAGAGCTATTCAAAGAATTGCAGAAAACGTCCTCAAAACATTCTACTCCGACATCTAAGAGGACAAAAAGCAGTAAAAATGTTCCTAAAACCCAGATAGAAAGTGGAGAGACTTCAAAGCAAAACCGAAGTGGAGGAGAGAACTCACACAAGGCTGAAGCTTCTATAGTGAGTCCACAGGTTAAAGGTCCTAAATCAGAAAAGAGTGAGCTGATGAAAGATAAAACAGAGGCTGAAGCTTCTATAGTGAGTCCAGAGGTTAAAGGTCCTAAATCAGAAAAGAGTGAGCTGATGAAAGATAAAACAGAGCAACAAGATAAGCAGTCATCTGCAGGACCAACATGCATTGCATACCCTTTTAATGAATTCAGTAATCCATATCGTTACAAATTACATTTCACCCTACAGCCTGAAACAGGGCCGCTCAATCTCATCGACCCAGTACATGAATTCAAAGCCCTTACAAACACAGAAAGAGCCACAGAAGAGGACATTAAGATGAAATTTAGCAATGAGACTTTCCGGTTTGCTTCGGCTTGTATGAATTCACGTACTAATGGCACCATTCATTTTGGAGTCAAAGACAAACCCCAAGGAAAAATTGTTGGCGTGGAACTCACCACTGTCACTAAAGACTCCTTAATAGACCACTTTAATCTGATGATAGACCAGTATTTTGAAGTCCATCAGGTCCAACAAGCAAAGAAGTGCATTCGAGAGCCAAGATTTGTGGAAGTTTTACTGCCAGATAGTACTCCATCAAACAAATTTGTTATTGAGGTGGATGTCATCCCGCAATACTCAGAGTGCAATGAAGATTACTTCCAGATCAAAATGCATCATCTTACAAACCAAACATGGCATCAGTGTTCAAAATACTCAGTCTTTGTGCGAGATGGACCCAAAAGTAAGGACATCATAGGGAATAAAGCTGACTTCAAAACCTTTAAGTTAGATTTAAAAGCAGTGGCAGACTCTAGGAAAGAAGCAGAAAAAAACTGCAAAGTAAAGCCAAGTGGAAGCAAGAGTGAGGGACAAAAGCTAATTGACCTGTTGACAGGAAATAGAGATCTGTTAGATAACTCATACTATGACTGGTACATACTTGTAGCAAATAAATGTCATTCCAATCAAACTAAACACCTAGATTTCCTAAAGGAAATTAAATGGTTTGCTGTGTTAGAGTTTGATCCTGAGTCTGAGAGCAACGGTGTAGTCAAGGCATTCAAAAGAAGCCGAGTAGCAAACCTCCACTTTCCAAGCTTATTTGTAGAAGGAAAACCCACGTTAAATGAGAAGATTTCAAGTCTAAATCTTTACCATCAACCCAGCTGGATTTTCTGCAATGGCAGGTTAGACTTGAAGAGTGACAAATACAAACCTTTAGATCCAATTTCTTGGCAAAGAGAACGTGCTTCTGAAGTCAGGAGACTGATTTCATTTCTAACACATGATGACATAATGCCAAGAGGGAGATTTTTGGTGGTGTTTTTATTACTGTCCTCTGTGGATGACCCAAGAGACCCCCTTATTGAGACTTTCTGCGCTTTCTATCAAGATCTCAAAGGAATGGAAAATATACTGTGTATTTGTGTACACCCGCACATATATCAGGCATGGAAAGATCTACTTGAAGCAAGATTATCAAGGCAGCAAAATGAGTTATCAAGCCAAAGCATTTCTACTTTAAATCTTGCAGAGATAAATGGCACTATTCTTAAATTAAAATCTTTAACTCAGTCTTCTACACGATTCTTGCCATCTATTGGTTCATCTACTGTCCTCCTGAAAAAGGAAGAAGAAATCATGACTGCCCTGGAAATTCTCTGTGAAAATGAATGTGAAGGTACGCTGTTGGAGAATGACAAAGAGAAATTACTTGAATTCAAGACAGCCAAAGAGGAAGATTTCTACAGGGGTGGCAAAGTGTCCTGGTGGAACTTCTATTTTTCTTCTGAAAACTTTTCTTCACCATTTGTCAAAAGGGATAAATATGCAAAACTTGAAAAAAAAATTCAAGAATGGGCAGATTCTTCTCAACCAGTGTGTGCAAAAATTATTCATCTGTATCATCATCCAGGCTGTGGAGGAACTACTTTGGCCATGCATATTCTCTGGGAGCTAAGAAAGAAATTCAGATGTGCTGTGCTGAAAAATAAGACAGAGGATTTCTCAGAAATTGGAGAACAGGTAACAAATTTAATCACCTATGGAGCAACAAGCCATCAGGAGTACTTACCAGTGCTGCTCCTTGTTGACGATTTTGAAGAGCAAGACAACGTCTACCTTCTTCAGGCCTCCATCCAAACTGCTGTTGCTAACAAGTACATTCGGTATGAGAAGCCTCTAGTGATTATTCTAAATTGTACAAGGTCACAAAATCCTGAGAAAAGTGCAAAGATCCCAGACAGTGTTGCTCTAGTACACCAACTGTCTGTCAAAGAACAGAGAGCATTTGAGCGTAAATTGACAGAAATCAAAGAACAGCACAAAAATTTTGAAGATTTTTATTCTTTTATGATCATGAAAACCAACTTTAACCAAGAGTACATAGAAAATGTAGTCAGGAACATTCTGAAAGGGCAAAATGTCGCCACCAAAGAAGCAAAGCTCTTTGCTTTCCTAGCTCTCCTTAATGCATTTGTACCTGACACTACCATTTCCTTATCACAGTGTGAACATTTCCTAGGAATCTCAAACAAGAAGGCTTTCTGGGGGACAGAAAAGTTTGAAGACAAGATGGGTACCTACTCTACAATTCTAATCAAATCAGAGGTGATAGAATGTGGGAGCTACTGTGGAGTGCGCATCATTCATCATTTGATTGCCACTCTCTCATTGGAAGAATTGAAGAGAAGCTACAACTTGAACAAAAGTAAAATTGTGATGGATATGCTAACAGAAAATATGTTCTATGACACTGGTATAGGAAAAAGCAAATTTTTTCAAGACATGCAAACACTGCTGCTCACAAGACAACGCAATGAACATGAAGGTGAGACAGGAAACTGGTTTTCCCCATTCATTGAAGCATTACACAAAGATGAAGGAAATGATGCCATTAAAGATGTATTACTTGAAGCTACCCGTAGGTTCAACCCCAATGCATTCATTTGCCAAGCTTTGGCAAGGCATTTCTACCTTAGAGAGAAGGACTTTAAAAATGCTCTATTTTGGGCAAAACAAGCACGAAAAATAGAGCCTGATAATTCGTATATTTCAGATACACTAGGTCAAGTCTACAAAAGTAAAATAAGATGGTGGATAGATGATAATACAAGAAATGGGACTATCTCTGAAAATGAGCTAACTGAACTTTTAGATTTAGCGGTGCATGCATCAGATGCTTTCAAAGAATCTCAACAGCAAACAGAAGACAGAGAATATGAAGGGAAGGAAAGCCTGTCTCAGAAATCAAAAAGGAGGTACGATACTTACAACATATCTGGCTATCAAGGGGAGATAGAAGTTGGGCTCTACACCATCCAGATCCTCCAACTCATTCCTTTTTTTAACAAAAATGAACTATCCAAACAAGATATGATCAACTTTTTATCTGGAAATTGTGACATTCCAGGGAATCTAAATGAATTTAAGTCAATACTCAAGAATTATATTCCTTATCTAACTAACCTGCAATCTTCTTTGAAGAAATCATTTGATTTTTTGGATGATTACTTTGTCCTTCTAAAACCCAGAAACAATATAAAGCAATACGAAGAGGCTAAAAATCGGAGAAAGGTGGCTGGGTACTTTAAGTGCTATGTAGAAATATTCGGTCCCTTGGAAAAATTACAAAATCAAAATTTTAGATCAAAGCTCAGTCTACCACTTCAAGTAGAAATGACTCGGAGAAGCCTAGAAGCTTTGAAAGCAGACAAATTTTCTGGACTCTTAGAATATTTTATCAAAAGTCCAAAAGATGCTGTGGGCTCTATGGAAGATATAGTGAGCAAATACACTTTCCTTCTTGAGCAATGTACTGTCAAACCCCAACAAAAGGAAAAGCAAAATTTCATCTTGGCCAACATCATTCTCTCTTGCATTAACCCTACCTCCAAATTAGTGAAGCCAATTAAAAGATTGAAAGAGCAGCTTCGAGAGATCCTGCAACCAATCGGACTGACTTACCAATTTTCAGAGCCTTATTTTCTAGCTTCTCTTTTATTCTGGCCAGAAAATCAACAACTAGATCAAGATTCTAAACAAATGGAAAAGTATGCTCGAGCACTGGAAAATTCTTTCAGGGGGCAATATAAACGCGTGTATCGCACGAAGCAACCAATTGCATATTTCTTTCTTGGAAAATGTAACAAAAGGAATAACAGGCTTATCCACAAAGGGAAAATTGATGAGAATTTTGAAAAGGTATCCGATATTAATTCCTGGTGGCACAGTGGGAAAGTATGGGAAGAGGAAAAAGTCCAGGACCTTTTGGTACGTTTACAGGGACGAGCTGAAAACAATTATTTATACATAGAGTATGGAATCAATGAAAAAATCACAATACCAATTGCACCCACTCATTTAGGTCAACTTAGAAGCGGAAGAAGCATAGAAAAAGTCTCTTTTTATCTAGGGTTTTCCATTGGAGGGCTTCTTGCTTATGACATTAAAATTGTTTAAGATCTTGAGTTTTTCCATCTATAGATATGGTTTTATAAAGGGAAAAAGTATACTTTAATTTACTTATAGATACAGCTTTTAGTAATTCTGTGTAATGGGAATGGCAGGGTAGTAGAAGTCTGAGCTTCAGTTGACCATTTCTGTGCAATGGGTACATAGGATTCTTTTTACTCTTCCCTCTGTATAACTATATTGTCAAGAAATTATTCAAAACATCTATAAAATAAAATCAAACCAAAATATTTAATTTGTTTTTGTCTATAATTTCTCTAGAATCTTCCTGGAGGCAATTTTCCCCCTGCCTTCTTTATAAAACTTACCACCATAAGTAAGAGTTAATTTATCACTTAACTCTTTACTTTTAATTGACAAATACCATTTTTGTTGTTCAATGTGTTTTGAAATGTGTAAATATTATAAAATCACTAAATTAAATTAAGCTGAATATGTTCATTTCTTCACAAAGTTATGTCTTCTAATAAGAACATTTGAAATTTATTCTCCTAACAATTTCCTTACTTTTGTTTTGGGTTGGGTTGTTTTGTTGGTTTGGTTTTTTGTTTTTTGGGGGGGAGTTGTTTGGGTTTTTTTTTGTTTGTTTGTTTTTAGTTTTATTATTCAGTTTACATCCCAGTTGCGGCCCCCTCCCTTCTCTTCACCTGGTTCTCCCATCCCATCCTCTTCCCCCTTTTCCTCCTCCTTTCTCCTTAGAAAAGGGGAGCCCCCCCCATATCAACCCACCCTGGCTCATCAAGTTGCATCAGGACTAAGAGCATCCTCTTCCACTGAATTCGGACAAGGCAGCCCAGTTAGGATAAAGAGTTCCACAAACAGGCAACAGGGACGATTTCAGAGACAGCTATCCACTTCACTGGCTAAAGGAACTACATGATGACAAAGCTACGTATGTGTAGGGAACATAGGTCCAGTCTGTATACACTTTTTGGTTGGTGTTTCAGTCTATGTAAGCCTCCAGGAACATAGATTGGTCAACTCTGTTGATCTTCTTGTGGAGTTCTTGTCCTCTCTTGATCCCTCTATTCTTCCTTCTACTCTTCTACAAGACTCCTTGAGCTCCACCTAATGTTTGGCTATGTGTCTCAGCATCTGTTTTGATCTGCTGCTGGGTGGGGCCTCCCACAGGATAGTTATGATAGGTTCTTGTCTGCAAGCATAGTAGAATGTCATTAATAGTGTCAGGAGTTGCTTTTCTCCCATGGGATGGATCTCAAGTTGTGCCAGTCATAGGTTGGTCATTCCCTTAATCACTGGTCTATCTTTATCCCCGTACATCTTATAGGCAGAGTAAAGTATGGGTCAAAATTTTTGTGGTTGGGTTGGTGTCCCTGTCCCTCCACTGGAAATCCTGCCAGGATAGGAGATAGCCACTTTTATCTCCATGATAGGGGAGCATCTCTGAAACAAGTAGGAGACCTGCTAAAGGGTATGCTCCTGGGTACTTAAGGGGGTTAGGTTTTTTCATATAACAATAAATACAATACAAAACAAGAACAATTAGGAAACAATTACGAAAATTATAAGGTATGACATACATTCCCAATGTCCAATCCATATGTATTTGGCAATAATAAGGATATTCTATTATCTATCTATGTCGATGAGTTTAAATTTCTATACCTCACTCAATTTCTATCCTAACTTGCATTACCAACTTAAAAACATCTTCTTAGGTCTAGAACATCCTTTTAATTCTTAAACAACTTAAAACTTAACTGGGAGACTATAACTATCTAGTCTTCAACCATATCAGAGTCCTAAGAAGGATAAATATATCTGAACAAACAGGAAGTCCAGAGAAAGCAGCTTCCAAAACTAAGAAATGACAGACAACTAGCTGCCTGGACAGTCCCCAGTTTCTCTCTATAATGTTGGATCATCTATCTTCAGCCTTTTGTCCCAATATCTCTGACTGACATTAATTGTAAAGCAGGAAGTATGAAGGACTTTCCCACCCTGTCTTGGAAGAGCTAGGTTGTCGACTTACTTGCTTCCAAGTTTTTTCCTTTTCAGACAGCACTCTGTCTACAGTTTAAGCAAGGTATTTCTCTTGCCCAATGGCTAGCTTGCCGCTAATGCACTATCTCCAAATGGAGACTCTTTGATGCTCATAATCTACTTGGAGTAGAATAGAGGGGTGCTGTCAGGATCTGACGTGTCTCAATATCAAAAAATCTTAAGTTAAGAAAACATCTTTGAATGCCATATTCTACAGACCTCTTCAGGTTTTTGAAGACCATCTATCTGTATCCATACATTTGAATAAGCAAAT
This sequence comes from Lophiomys imhausi, assembly GCA_907164525.1. Classification (NCBI taxonomy): domain Eukaryota; kingdom Metazoa; phylum Chordata; class Mammalia; order Rodentia; family Muridae; genus Lophiomys; species Lophiomys imhausi. Next base: position 3,789,573 of record CAJQZJ010032488.1, read on the forward strand.
GTTGCTTGTCTCTTAGCAACTTGACTTCTGATTAACTTAGAAAACATCTATGGCACACTATTAAACTAGTTCCTAAGAAAATGACAAGTTTGAATGACTATTAGTTTGAAACATTTCTTAATTATCCTAAAGAGTTTGTGATAGTTGCTATCAAAAGGCCTAGAACTTCACATTGCATTTTTAAGAACTACATAGGTACATTACTTTAAAAAGAGTTAACCTTAATTTTGTATCAATATCCAAAGATCTGTATCAATGTAGACAAATATAACCTTAATTTTGTATCAATATACAAAGATATAAGAGTAGATTCAATAAACTACCCTTTTTATCATTCCTATATCATGTCTATATACCCCTTTTTTTCATTTCAAGTCTTCCCTCTACATAAGATAGAAAGAAGGATAAAGAATAGAAAAAGAGAGAAATTCCTTGGTCTAACCTCCTAAACCTTGTTTAAGAAGACGAATTAACCATTCCCATTTTCTCTCCATACATTATAGCATCGATCTTCAGTCATTTGGCCCCGTTTCTCTGACAGACATTGATTGTAGAACAGGGGTTATGAAGTACTTACCTACCCTGTCTTGGCAGAGCTAGGCTGTCGACTTACCTCTTTCCAAGTTTTATCCTTTTTGGACAGCATTCTGTCTACAGTTGGAGCAAGGGGATTTTCCTACCAAGAGATAGGCTTGCGACTAATTCAATCATCTCCCACTGGAGATTCTTTGATGCTCATCTTCTACTTGGGGTAGAATAGGGGGTGGTATGTAATTTCTTAGCTTTGGAAGCTGCAGGCCCTGTACTTCCTATAAAATCAGATATATTTATCCCTCTCAGGTCTCTGAGGTGGTTGAAGAATAGATAGCTAGAGTATCATTATTAAATTTTGAGTTGTTTAGGAGTCAAGAGAGTGTTATAGATATAGGAAGATGCTTTTAAAATTGTGTTGCAAGTTAGTATGAATATTGAGTTAGATATAGAACTTTAAACTCATGGAGATGGTTAGATAGTAGAAAGTGAAAGTCAGGTGCCAAATACATATGGACTGGACATTGGGAATGTATGCTAAGCCATATAACCCTCATAACTGTGGCCTAATTACCTCTGTTGTTTTGTATTGTATTTATTATTATAAGAGAAAGAGCCATTTGTTGGACTGAAAGGGGAAACTGTAGGGGGGAATAAGATAAACCTTAAACTTAAAAAAAAAAGGGAAGAGGATGGGGGGTTGAGGGTGGGAGGGTGGGACTGGAGGGGGGAGTAGGGAGGGGATTGTGATCAAGATGTAACTTGAAGAAATAAAAAATTTAAAAAAAGAAGATGATTTAACAACTTGTGACATATTCCCCTAAATGACAACAAACATCTATAACCCAAAAAATGAGTGGATTGTTGCTTTTTAATCAGGGTCTCTTTATGTAGCCCTAGCTGTCCTGAACTCATTATGTAAACCAAGCTGGCCTTGTACTCACGGAGAGCAGCTGCCTCTTCCTCCCAAGTAGTAGGAATAAAGGTGTACACCACTCTCCCAACCTGCAATTTTCAATACTATACTACTTTGTTATTAACTATAATTGCCATACTACATTGCTTAACTGGAGCAATTTACCCCTTTACTAGTATCACTCCATTTCCAACACTTTCCAAGTAATCACCATGTATACTTATCCAGTGCCTTTGCTCCTATAAGTTCAGTTTCTTGGATTCCACATTTATGTAAGAATATAGATTAATTTTCTGTACTTGATTTATTTCACTTCTGCCACACAATATTTTAAAATCATTACTGGTGAAGGTGTTTTAATGACATTAATCCCTCTAATTAAATTCAGTCTTAGTTTAGAAATCAGAGTGTCTGGTCATGTTATTTTTTTTTTTTTTTTTTGTCTGAACCACTTCCCACCCACAGGTTTTTTTGCATTCTGCATAGAATCATCCATGCTGAAGTCCGGCTTCCTGGCTGATTCTTTTGAGTTCAATATCAGTAAGTCAGGGAAGAACCCTACTCCCATGATCCTGGTGTGCACACAGGAAGCATAAGTGTTTATTTCATCATTGGGAAGTGGTGCAGATTATTATCAGTCTCAGCCGCAACATGCCTGTACATTCAGGGTGATATGGACCAAGCTCTCTCAGAAAGCTGCCTGACTGTTTCTTCTGCCTAGATTATTTTGGTAGACTGAGGAACTTTCTTCAACAGGACTTCCTCATAAAGAATTGGAGGTGCAGAGGTCTCACCTAGATACATGAGGCTCTGATTTCAATTCTCAGCACTAAAATAAATGAATGATTTAGTACCCGAAGATAAAACTCGGTGATAAATCATTTAGCTGGAATTTTCAAGGCACTAGGTTCAACCTCCTGTACTGCAATTGTAATATTTTTTAAAGAACTGCTTTCAAAATTCTGACTTCCTCAATGTCAGCAGTAGGCAGACAACAGACTGTGGGAAAAAGCAAGCATTTTTTTTTTAATATTGCTTTATTTACCTCAATGTCAGGAAGGAAATACCTCCTTTAGAGTTGGTCAGGGGGATCAAAGAAACTGCAAAAACAGTACAAGCTCTTGCCACTACACTTAGTTGTCTGTTAGACATGAAAGTAGGGTGCTGTTGCTGAAAAAAACCATACACTTTTCTCACAGGAATTCTGTAAATTAAGCTGGTACTAACCTGGAAGCCTCCTCCTTGATGTCTAGCTCTCATAGTATCAGAAGGTGCTTTGCAAGCTTCCAAGTGAAAAAAGAAATCAATAGCTCTACCCAACTATAAAGCTCAAGGACCACAACAAAAATGGGACCTACTATGGTAATAGTGAAACTTATATCTTGGGGGCAACCAATGACTGTCTGATTTAGTCTAAAACTCACTCAATTGGAGAGAAGTCATGTATGAAAATCTAGCAAAGAACCTATGGCTGGAGAGATTATAGGCCCCAGAGGGGATCTATCACTATCATATTTCTAAAGTAATATAGTTTCCAATTTCTTTATAACTCTCATCTTTGTTAGATGAGATAAGTTCATAGATAAGTTCATCTGTCACATCTCATCAAAGAAGTTTCTTTTTGCAGCAGATGGAGACTTTTAGAAAGTCCCACACAAGTCAAAACTCAGAGAATAACCATCGTGTGACCAGTCTCAAATTGGATATATAACACAGCCCTTATACCTAGATCTTGGAGAAAATTGTGAGAGAGGGGACAGGGAGACATTTAAGAGCCTGATAAGCACCCCTTTCTCTAAGTCACAGAGCACTTCTGACAGGGAAGTAGGTATACTATCTGTAGATATTCCCCTCTCTTTCTCTTTCTCTACCTCTAGATCCAACTTCTAGGTATAACTCCTTCATCTCATCCCCAAAGTTATAGCAGACCCTCTGAGGTGACCTCTCTTCACTATCTCTCCCAATTCCAAGAAGAAGAAATTAGTTGAACATGTTGTTTTCATCCCTCCCATTCAGAGCCACTAACTTATCCCCATTCCTAAGCATCAACTCTTGATACCCAGAAATACACTTTACCTGGAAACCTATGTGGCCAGAACTATCAAGTCCAAAGAAAATTTCTTACGAGGCAACATATATCCAGTATACTCTGAGAATCTTGAGAGGAAACAGAAACCAAGGAACAAAACACTCAATAAAGACAAGTCCAGAAATCAATACCTAGATTTATAATCATCCCAAACTCAGCCTATAAGCCAACATAAAAACTAAACAGACAGGACACTATGTTTCCACTACAGTGCAGCTATCCTCCCACAGAAGGCCTTGAGTACTATAATATAGCTGAAGCAAAGAAAAAGGTTTTAAAACAAACTATGTAAAGATGATAGAAGTCCTTAAAGAGAAAATGAATAAATCCCTTAAAGAAATTCAGGAAAACATAAACAAACAGTGGAAGGAAATAAATAAAGTTGTTCAAGACCTGAATGAAAAAGAATCAACAAAGAAAGCACAAACTGAAGGAATTCTATAAATGGAAAATCTAGGTAAGTGAAAAAAAACTACAGATGCAAACAACACCAACAGAAAACAAGAGATGGAACAAAGGAGGGGATCCAAGATGGCAGTGGCCTGCTCCGACATATTTTGATCTCTGGGGAAACAGTCATAGGGCAGCGGATGTTGCAGGATGCTGTACAAACGGGTCTGGGGGCTTGATACCCCTGGGTCTCACCTAACTACCCAGGAACCACTGGGGGTCCCTGGGCAGGATGCTCCCTCCCACTCTCGGACATGCACAGAAGCCACTGAATCTGGGAATCGGGACTCCCCCTCCCCCACCAGGAGAGACACACCGGGTAAGTTCCAATCTAATACCCAGCGGGCAGATTCAGACCCGACGCAGAGATAATCTCCAGCCTGTTGGGCACTCCCAGGTCTCGCACAGACCTGGCTATCTAGCGAAAGGTTGCAACCCATGGAAGTGCACTCAACTCGGCTGCAGAGTGCCATCAGGCTGCAGATTGCAACCCACTGCAGTATATGGGAGCTTAGTCGACCGTGACGTCACTTGCTAGTTTCCAGACCTGGGCCATGGGACCTGCAAGGCTATTAGGGGTGAAGGCAGATTTACCCACCACAGAAGCCAACCCTGGGAAAACTGTGAGGTATTTGCAATTGCTGACTATCGGACTTTTTTACTAGCACTGGCCCTTTCGGCAGGGAACCAGAGCTTACGTGTACACAGCTCCACCCCCTGCATTAGTTAGGTATCCACCTAGGAGGTGGGGCTGAATGACTCACCTTACAGGGGTGGAGTAAGGCAATTTGACTCCTACACCAAAATGCCCCTTTGGACCCAAGTCCAGAAGACAGCTAGAAATTTTCAATGGCCAGAGGACCCAGACCAAAAAAAAAAGAAAAAAAAAACAGAGCAGAATGACTCCAACAAAAGAAAGCAATGCTATTCCATCCAGCCCGGACCACCTCACCACAGCTGAAACACATGAAAACGAGGACAATTCTACATTATGGAAAGTGATAGAGTCCCTTCAAGAAGAACTTAAATCTATGAAGGAATTCAAAGAAGCCACAATTGCACATATGAAAGTGATGGAAAACACCATTAGATAACTTCAGAACAAGGTGGCTCACCTTGAACAAGAAAAAGAGAGGACAATGGAAGACTTCCAGGCAAAGACAAGCAAACTGGAGCAGGAAATGTACAAAACAAATAAAATCACTCAAGACGTGAAAACGGAAATGGAAACAATAAAGAAAACACAGTCAGAGTTAAAATGGAAAAGGAAAATCAAGGGAAGCAAACAGGAACTATGGATTTGAGTACCAAAAATAGAATTCAAGAGATGGAAGACAGGATCTCAGGCATGGAAGATTCAATGGAAGAAACCAAAACAACATCCAAAGAAAATGAGAAAGCTAAAAAAATATCTCACCCACAACATCCAAGAAATCAAGGACTCAATGAAAAGATGGAACCTAAGAATTATAGGCATAGAGGAAAGAGAAGACTCCCGACTCCATGGTCCAGGAAATATCTTCAACAAAATCATAGAAAAAAACTTCCCAAACCTAAAGAAAGAGATGCCAATAAATCGAAGAGGCTTACAGAACACCAAACACATTAGATCAGAAAAGAAACTCCTCTCGCCACATAATAATTGAAACTCCAAATGTAGAGAACAAAGAAAGGACATTAAAAGCTGTAAGAGAAAAAGGTCAAGTCACATACAATGGAAGACCCATCAGATTTACACCTGACTTCTCCTCAGAAACATTAAAATCGAGAAGGGCCTGGACGGATGTCCTACAAGCCCTGAGAGAACATAGGTACCCAGCGAGATTACTATACCCAGCAAAACTCTATTTCAACATAGATGGAGAAAACAAGATATTCCATGACAAAATCAAATTTAAACAATATCTACCCACAAACCGAACCCTACAGAAGATCCTAGAAGGAAAATTCCAACCCAGAGAAGATAACTACACCCAAGAAAACAGAGGAAATATAAACCTCCACAGCAACTAAACAAAAAGAAACACAAGACTACCAGCTATACCAAAATAATGGGAAATAACAACCCCTGGTCACTAATATCCATCAACATCAATGGACTCAACTCGCCAATAAAAAGACACAGACTTACAGACTGGATCCATAAACAAGACCCATCTTTTTGCTGTATACAAGAAACACATCTCACTATTGAAGACAGACACTATCTCAGAGTAAAGAGCTGGGAAAAGGTTTTCCAAGCAAATGGACCCAGGAAACAAGCTGGAGTAGCCACCCTAATATCAAACAAAATAGACTTCCAATTAAAATTAATAAAAAAAAGACAGAGAAGGGCATTACATACTCATTGAAGGAAATATTCATCAAGAGTACATCTCAATATTGAACATCTACGCCCCAAATACAAAGGCACCTACATTTATAATAGAAACGCTTCTAAAACTTAAATCGCACATCGACCCAAACACTTTAGTAGTGGGAGACTTCAACACCCCACTCACAACTATGGACAGATCATCAAGACAGAAGCCAAACAGAGAAATAATGAGTCTAACAGAGATCATGAACCAAATGGACCTAACAGATATCTACAGAAAGTTTCACCCAAACACAAAAGAATACACCTTCTTCTCAGCACCTCACGGAACCTTCTCCAAAATCGACTATATAGTTGGACACAAAGATAGCCTCAACAGATACAAGAAAATTGAAATAACCCCTTGTATCTTATCAGACCACCATGGAATAAAGCTGGACTTCAATAGCAAAAGAATCAACAGAAAATCTACACATACATGGAAATTGAACAACTCTTTACTAGAGGACCACTGGGTCAGGGATGAAATAAAGAAGGAAATCAAAGACTTTTTAAAATCCAACGAAAATGAAGACACAACATACCCAAACCCATGGGACACAATGAAAGCTGTGCTATGAGGAAAGTTCATAGCACTAAGTGCCTTCAAAAAGAAAATTGTGACAGCTCATATTAGCGAATTAACAGCTAAACTGGGTGAATTGGAAAAAAAAGAAGCAAACACTCCCAAGAAGAGCAGAAGGCAGGAGATCAAACTTAGGGCTGAAATCAACAACTTAGAAACAAAAAGAACTGTACAAAGAATCAATGAAACCAAGAGTTGGTTCTTTGAGAAAATCAACAAAATAGACAGACCCTTAGCCAAAGTAACTAAAAGGCAGAAGGAAAAAACCCAAATCAACAAAATCAAAAATGAAAAGGGAGAAATAACAACAGACATTGAGGAAATCCAGAGAATATTTAGATCCTACTTTAAAAATCTATACTCCACCAAATTAGAAAACTTAAGTGAAATGGACAATTTTCTTGATAGATTCCACCTACCGAAGCTAAATCAAGATCAGATAAACAGATTAAACAGCCCTATAACCCCTAAGGAAATAGAAACAGTCATTAAAAATCTCCCAACCAAAAAAAGCCCAGGGCCAGATGGCCTTAGCACGGAATTCTACCGGACCTTCAAAGAGAAGCTAACACCAATACTTTTCAAATTCTTTCACCAAATAGAATCAGAAAGAACACTGCCAAACACATTCTATGAGGCCACAGTCATCATGATTCTTAAACCACACAAAGACCCAACAAAGAAAGCGAACTTCAGACTAATCTCCCTCATGAACATAGATGCAAAAATACTTAATAAAATACTAGCAAACCGAATTCAAGAACACATCAAAAGTATCATACACCATGATCAAGTAGGCTTCATCCCAGGAATGCAGGGATGGTTCAACATACCAAAGTCTATCAACGTCATTCACCATATAAACAAGATGAAAGGAAAAAACCACATGATAATCTCGCTAGATGCAGAAAAAGCATTTGACAAAATCCAACACCCCTTCATGCTAAAAGTCCTGGAGAGAACGGGCATACAAGGACCATATCTAGAAATAATAAAGGCAATATAAAGCAGGCCAGTGGCCAGCATCAAAATAAATGGAGAGAAACTTGAAGCATTTCCTCTAAACTCAGGGACAAGACAAGGATGCCCACTTTTACCATATCTCTTCAATATAGTACTTTAAGTTCTTGCTAGAGCAATAAGACAACTAAAGGAGATCAAGGGGATATATATTGGAAACAAAGAAGTCAAATTATCCCTACTTGCAGATGATATGATAGTATACATAAGTGACCCCAAAAATTCCACCAGAGAACTCTTACAGCTGATAAACACCTTCTGCAAAGTGGCCGGATACAAAATTAATTCAAAAAAATCAGAAGCCCTTCTTTATACAACAAACAAATGGGCTGAGAAAGAAATAAGGGAAACAACCCCTTTCACAATAGCCACAAACAACATAAAATAACTGGGGGTAACTCTAACCAAGCAAGTAAAGGACCTGTACAACAAGAACTTCAAGCCCTTGAAGAAAGAAATGGAAGAGGCCTTTAGAAGATGGAAAGATCTCCAATGCTCATGGATAGGTAGGAACAACATAATAAAAATGGCTATCCTACCAAAAGCAATATATAGATTCAATGCAATTCCTATCAGAATACCAACACAATTCTTTATAGACTTGGAAAGAGTTATCCTCAATTTCATATGGAACAACAAAAAGCCCAGAATAGCTAAATCATTCCTGTACAATAAAAAACATCTGGAGGTATCACCATCCCAGATTTCAAGCTGTACTACAGAGCAATAGTTGTAAAAACAGCATGGTATTGGTATAGAAACAGACCAGTAGATCAACGAATTGAATTGAAGATCCAGAAATAGATCCACACACTTATGGCCACCTAATTTTTGACAAAGAAGCCAAAATGGCACAATGGAAGAAGGACAGCATCTTCAACAAATGGTGCTGGTCCAACTGGATGTCCACTTGTAAAAGAATGAAATTAGACCCATATTTATCACCTTGTACAAAACTTAAGTCCAAGTGTATCAAGGACCTTAACATAAGGCAGGTCACACTAAATCTACTAGAAGAAAAAGTGGGAAAAACCCTCGAACTCATTGACACAGGTGACAACTTCCTGAACAGAACACCAACAGCTCAGGGCCTGAGATCAACAATCAATAAACGGGACCCCATGAAACTGAAAAGCTTCTGTAAGGCAAAAGACACTGTCATTCGAATAAAACGGCAGCCTACAGACTGGAAGAAAATCTTCACCAATCCCACATCTGACAGAGGGCTAATATCCAAAATCTACAAAGAACTCAAGAAATTAAATGCCAAGAAGCCAAATAATCCAATCAAAAAATGGGGACGGAGCTAAATAGAGAATTCACAAAGGAGGAATCCCTAATGGCCGAGAGACACTTGAAATGCTCAACATCCTTAATCATCAGAGAAATGCAACTCAAGACGACTCTGAGATTCCATCTCACACCTGTCAGAATGGCTAAGATCAAAAGCTCAAATGACAGCACATGCTGGCGAGGATGTGGAGAAAGGGGAACCCTACTCCATTGCTGGGGGGAGTACAGGCTTGTGCAACCACTATGGAGGTCAGTCTGACAATATCTTAGAAAACTTGGAATAACTTTGCCTCAGGACCCAGCCATACCACTTCTGGGTATACACCCAAATGTCTCCTCACCGAATCATAAGGAAGTTTCCTCATCTATGTTCATAGCAGCCTTATTTGTAATAGCTAGAAACTGGAAACAACCCAGATGTCCCTCAACTGAAGAATGGGTTAAAAAACTATGGTACATCTCCACGATGGAATACTACTCAGCCATCCGAAACAACGAAATCATGCAATTTGCAGTCAGATGGATGGAACTAGAGAAGCTCCTCCTGAGTGAGCTAACCCAGACTCAGAAGGATGCATATGGCATCTATTCACTTATAGTAGGATATTAGCTATATAGTAGAGGATATTGATACTACAACTAACCCACCAAAGGGAACATGGACATAGACATTTTATTTTTTATTTTTTTATTTTTATTTTTTTCTATTTTTTATTCTTTTTTATCTGTTTGTCTGCTTATTTGTTTGTTTGTTTTTTAGTCCTCTCTCCCGGGCAATGAGACACTTTTCACTGGTGGCACCGCCTCGTAGACCCCCAATAAGTGAGGAGGCTCTTGGCCCTTTTACGACCTCTGAACTGAGATGAGGGACTGTTATATAGGGACACCCCACCCCTGAGATCAATAATCGATAAATGGGACCTCATGAAACTGAAAAGCTTCTGTAAGACAAAAGACACTGGTCATTCGAATAAAACGGCAGCCTGAAATGGGATGGAAGGGTTAAGGGGTAAAGAAAAAAAAAATGAAATGTGAAGTTTCGGCCTTTTGCTACTAATTGTCATAAACTGTTTAGGATAATTAAGAAATGAAAACTAATAGTCATGCAAGCCAGTCATTGTGTTAGGTACTATGATAGTCTATTATAGTTATTTTCTAAGCTAATCAGAAATAAAGCTGCTAAGAGACAAGCAACATCTGCTTATCCTAATATAAGTGATAGACAGGGCCTCTTCAAAAACCTCAAGAGATCTGCAGAATATGGCGTTCAAAGATGTTTTCTTAACATTAGATTTTTTTATATCAAGACATATCAACTCCTGACAGCATCCCCCTATTCTACTCCAAGAAGATGAGCATCGAAGAATCTCCAGTGGGAGATGATTGCATTAGTCGCAAGCCTATCTCTTGGTAGGAAAAGCCCCTTGCTCCAACTGTAGACAGAATGCTGTCCAAAAAGGACAAAACCTGGAAGCAGGTAAGTCGACCACCTGGCTCTGCCAAGACAGGGTAGGTAAGTCCTTCATAACCCCTGCACTACAATCAATGTCTGTCAGAGAAACGGGGCCAAACGACTGAAGATCGATGCTATAATGTATGGAGAGAAAATGGGAACTGTCCAGACAGCCACTGGTATGTCATTTCTTAGCTTTGGAAGTGGCAGGCCCTGTACTTCCTATAAAATCAGATATATTTATCCCTCTCAGGTCTCTGAGGTGGTTGAAGAATAGATAGCTAGAGTCTCATTATTAAATTTTGAGTTGTTTAGGAGTCAAGAGAGTGTTATAGATCTAGGAAGATGCTTTTAAAATTGTGTTGCAAGTTAGTATGAATGTTGAGTCAGATATAGAACTTTAAACTCATGGAGATGGTTAGATAGTAGAAAGTGAAAGTCAGGTGCCAAATACATATGGACTGGACATTGGGAATGTATGCTAAGCCATATAACCCTCATAATTACCTCTGTTGTTTTGTATTGTATTTATTATTATAAGAGAAAGAGCCATTTGTTGGACTGAAAGGGGAAACTGTAGGGGAAAATAAGATAAACCTTAAACTTTAAAAAAAGGGAAGAGGATGGGGGGTTGAGGGTGGGAGGGTGGGACTGGAGGGGGGAGTAGGGAGGGGACTGTGATTGAGATGTAACTTGAAGAAATAAAAAATAAAGGAAAAAAAAAAGAAAAATCTCCCATGCTCACTGGTAGGATTAACGTAGTAAAAGTAAGCATCCTATCAAATGCAACGTACATATTCAATGCAATTCTTCATGAAAACCCTAACACAATTTTTCATAGACCTTGAAAGGACAATTCTCAACGTCATATGAAAAAAAAAAAAGCAGGATAGCTAAAACAGTCCTGAACAATTAGGGATTAGATAGTTAAGTGCCCCAGGTAGCAATTTGTTTAAGAGTGAGCTGCTCCACCCCTAGCTGAAGAGCTATTGACAAATGATAGCTGCTGGAAGAGGAGAGCAGTTGTCTGTCTTTAGAGTAGTAGCCCCTGGTCAGCCACAGTACAGTGAAAGGCCACATATCCAAGAATATGTGGGTAGCAAAAATTGGATGTGATGGATTTAAAAACAAAACAAAACAAAATTAGTAGACACAAGGTTAGGTAGGTTGGGAAGAGTCAGGAATGGGTTAAATATGGTCAAAACACATTGTGTAAAATTATCAATGAATAATAAAAATGTATTAAGATTTTTTTAAAAACAGGATGAACATTAGAGGACTTCTGGATGAATCAGACTGCCTTTTAGAAATATCACTCAACTCTATAGAGAAAAGATAAAAGATAATGAAATTAAATTAAATTAAATATTGGAGATAGGTATGTTGGAACACTATTATTATGTTTAAGACAGAAGATACTAACAGCTTAATTTGTGTCGTGTAAAAGAGAAGAAAAGTAAATTGCCTTTAATTTAAAAGTAATTTAGAAACTCTCATAACCAGGACTCACTGACTGGGGTGATTCAGGAAGAGGATTTCTGAATCCCTAATGGCCATTGTTTTCATTTGCAGCTGTTCTCCTGACTCTGTTACTAAGCACTGAAGATGCCACAGTCTTTGGTCCTTCTGCAGCACATCCTCGCTCTTTCTTGAAATGTTCCCTCCATCACTGTATCCCCCAAGAAGCACATATCTTCCAATATATGGATCATATCTGGCTCTATCTAACTTGTGTTTGAGGATTTACTTAAGCAAGTCTTGGACAATTCTCCACACAACCTCTCTCCCATATTCTACAAACACACAATATGTTAAGCATAGTGCTGTCACAGAGCTTAAGTGGCTTTCTTGTTACTACAGCACCTCCCTCCTTGATTCTAAGAAAGCAAGTAGAACAGAGGGTGGGGAACACCGTAGCCATTCAACATGTATTATCTTTCACTCAGGTACTCTGTACATGTTATTAGTCCTCACAGATTCTCCTGGGATAAATTCACACTCATTCACTCTAGGTTTGTAACAGGGATGTGTTAGTTATGAGAACAGAAATTGTATTGGAGAACAGTGGCATCTAGCCTAGAGCTGACAAGTGGAGGGAAAAGCTGACCCAGAAGGTCAGAGAAGGAGCCTAACACTGAAAAGCCCACTCTTCTAAAAGTCTGGGCACCTCCTGAACTTGCACCTCAAGTGCACCTGCCTTGTAACTCCAATACTAGGGGGAAAAATCAGTCAATCTGTCCACCCATTAATACATATGCATGGGAATGAACACTCTTCTAAAAATATGCTGTGATTCAATAACTCTAGTTCTGCAAACTCATTCTACAGACCCAACAGCTCAAGTTTATAATATGTCAGAATAAAGAGGTTCAGTGCTATTTTGTTTCAAAGACTTAAAAACAAAACAAAACAAGAAAATACTCTAAATATTCACCAAGGGGAAATAAATTCTATATCCACTAATTTCAATCTGAAATGTCCTAACAGTCAATGTGTTGAAGACTCAGTCTTTAGTTTGAGATTACTGGAAGGTACTAGAAACTTTAAGAGGTGGAGCCTGTGAGGTTTTATGTCACGGGATGCATGTCCTCAAAATGCTTCTGAGATACCCTTCTCTCCCTCTCCTCTAATATTTATTCATTTTTATTTACGCGTGCTTGCATGCATGAGGTTATGCATGCAGGGAGCCCAAGGAGGCAGAACAGAGCATTGGATCTCCTGAAACTGATGTGATAGATGGTTGTAAACTGTGCTGTGGGTGCTGGGAACTGTAACTGGGTCCTCTGCAAGGGCTGTAATTACTCTTAATCACTGAGCCACCTCAGCCCTGCTCTTCTTCTCTTATTGTATATTAGCAGAAGTAGAGAGATGGTATAGTGACAACATGCTGCGATATGCTGTCTCCTTACATGTCCCAGCACAGTCAATAGATTCATGGACTGAAACATCAAAACATGTCTTTCCTACTTATACCCCAATTGTTGCAGGCATTTCATTACAGCTATGGAAAGCTAACTAACACAGTTAATATTAGAGGAAGCCATTAGAAAGATGGGTAGTTGTAACATTTAAATTAAAGATGGAAAAAAGAAAGTTTTACCCATGACACATTAACATCTTAATTTTAGTTTAATAAAGAAAGAAGTGCATGTCTATATAAGAGAGGTTGTGTGAGTCTCTTCGGTTGAGACATAATGGTAAAGGCAGTGATGATTCTGAAAGACAATAAAACAATCTGTTTGGTTGTATTTTAGTTATTGGTTTATTTTATTTGAAATAGTGTCATGTAGAAAACACTGAATCCATCATTTAGTAAAATTTAGGTCATTATATTTTTTGTATACATTAAGAAATAGAGACTGAAGAACAAGTTTTGAAAGGGACTTTTACAAAATACTCATTTTGGTACAGATTGGGTTTGCTGCTGCAAATCGCCATGAACTTCTTCATTATACACATGACAAGCAATACTATCTCCATCTTTTAGACTATGATGGTGGGTCTGATAGCTCAGTGACCCCCCCTCAAACACAGCCATTTTGACCACTCTTAATATGCTGGAGATATGAAATCAGAAGTTTTTTCAGAGATTGGTATATCTCATTGGGAACCTAATGGGTTTACCATTGGTTGTTTATAAATGTCAGTCCACAGGGCTGTTGTCTATACATGCATCAGATTAGCTAACCTAAATTGAGTCCCCTGACAGAGTGCAGTTCAGAGATTTGTCATTAATTTTGTGAATCTGAGAAAGTAGCTCCTGGTATCTACTTATATGGACCTCATTTACTTCCTGTTTAAGCCACTGGCTCCAAAGTATAGTCACTTAAAGCTTCCAGTACTGGAATTAGGTTACATTTAATTGAATTGTTGATGAAATGGATTCCATGGGGATCCCCAAACAACCCAGGCTATTGCAAAAACTATAGGTTGTTCTCCACAAACTAAGGCAAGGCCTATTGCTGAAGACAACACTTACACAAGTCAATGAACATGGAGATGTTGAACTGGCACCTGCGCAGAGCCTTTACTCCTATATTCTAGCATCATTGGTACAAGAAGGTACTCTTCATGTTACCAAAGGAGAAATGTAAGCACCAACTCAGCCACAAACCCTTTGATCTACAATGATGTTATGCCTGCAAAATATGCTAGTGCTATAGTGGCACAGAGCTTGTGGTAGGTAGTACCAAATGATTTGATTTATGGCCCACTCCATAAGATGAAACTTATACCCAACACTGCTTGGGTAACCAAGAACCGGAGACTAGATAACTCAAGTACCTAGAATAAAACCAAATACTACTGTTCTTAAAAAAAATAAAATAAAATAACTTCTAATGACAACCTTCTATACTCATAGATCAGTGCCTTGATAGCATTTATCAGAGAAGTTTCCTCCTGTAGCAGATGGGAATAAACACAGAAACTCCCCCCCCCCGGCAGAGAGTGAGAGACCTTGAAACACTCAGTTCTAAAAGGGATGTCTCCCTGAAATCCTTTCCCTCAGGGAACCCCATGGAGGAGGACTTGGAAACAGTATAAGACCCAAAGGAGACGTAGTCCAAGAAAAGAAGGCTCCCTAAGCCAACAAGATTGATGCACATATGAATTTACAGAGACTAAGGCAGCATTCCTGAGGCCTGTAGGGGGCTGCATAAGATGGGGTCTTAGAGCTCAAAGGAGAAGTGTAGGTCATAGATCTTTTATTGACAGCTGCTACATCCATACAATACTCTCTGGTAGGCAGAGAGGATTCTGGGAGAGTGCAAAGAGCAGGAGATTGGGCAAAGTTGTGTGGGCTTCTGAAGCAGAGAGGTTGATGGGTAAGAGAAGCCTCTAAGAGAAGAAATGAAGAACAGGAAGGAAGGAAAACTCATGTCATGGGTTAGAGAAAAGAACCTCATTCCACATGACCTGGAACATCGGTATAGCATGGAGAAAAAAACACCCAGGGAATGAATGTATATTTATATGGGGCTTTATTCAGAAATAGAATTAAGAGTTAGCTTAGATGGGCCAAGATTGCTCAATTTAGGCCAAGGCTTGTTAAAATCCATGTGGTGTCTGTGTGCTCATGTATAATGCCTGGTTAAGGATTAACAATTTCTGAGCCAATTAAATAAAATATAAGTACAGGTAAACAACTTAGTTAACTATTTCTACAAATGGCGCCCAACTGTGCCAGTTAGAATTCATGCTCACAGCCTGAGAAGGCCCTGGTAAAAGGTAGTTTCTCAGCCAAAGAGCAGGGAACCAAATCCAAATGCATTTCAAAGGATCATTCCCTTAACAAAAGCTACTGCCTTGCAGCAAAGGTGGAAAGCTTAGCTCTCCTTACATACTAAAAAAAAAAAAAAAAAAAAAAAACAGCAACCCAAACAGAGCTTGAAAATGGAATTAACCACCTAGATTAAAATCACAGGAATTCATAATGCCTCAATATGTTTGGATTACAATTGTGTTTGTTTCTCTTAGCATGCAAATGATTTTTTACCCTGATAATTGTGGTTCTGTGTATCTTTTTTGAGAAAGTTAGGACTAGGATAGACTTAAAGGAAAGAATTCACAGATGGAATGCTAAATTCTCAACAATGATAATGAAGGAAGGAGGGAAGCCCTTCCCAATAGATAATACAAAATTGATGGCAGCTGGAGTTCAGAGCTCCCTGGATACTAGGTGCTTGTCAGGGCTTTCTTTAGTTGATTTTTGTTTAGATGTCTTGATTTTCCAATATCAGGAGGTAGAAAGGATATTTTTCTGGTTTGACATTGCTAAAACATAAGAGATTTTTGAAGATTTGGGGCAGATTTTTAATTGTCACTACAGTTCAAGTTGCTCTCTGGGTTACAGAGTTACTAATATCTGGGATTTAAGTGAAATATTTGAGCAGGTTGCTACTGGCACATGCCCTTAATCCCATCACACTAGAGGAAGAAACAGGCAGATCTCTGAATTCTAGACCAGCCTGGTTTAAACAATGAAAGCAGGGTGGGAATCCTGCTGATAAGATAAGGTTACTTACTAAAGACAGTCTAGAATTCAAAAATGACACATTTTTTCCTTGATGTTAAGTGTAATAATGTCCTTACTGATCTTATGGGTAAATACACATAATCTTAAATTTACATAAAGAGAAAGGGGTCACAAGCCAGTCTCCTTAGGTGTGGGGCTCCCCCTGGAGAACTGGTTTCAGGAGGCATTTTCCCTCTAAAAGAGATATGTTAATCGCTGGGTGTGGTGGTGCACGCCTTTAATCCCAGCACTTGGGAGGCAGAGGCAGGCTGATCTCTGTGAGTTTAAGGCTAGCCTGGTCTACAAAGTGAGTCCAGGAGAAGGATACACAGAGATATACTATCTTGAAGAGAGAGAGAGAAAGAGAGAGAGAGAGAGAGAGAGAGAGAGAGAGAGATGTTCTATTAGTCAATGTAAGGATCCAGAGTAAGGGACTAAGGCTGGGGAAGAACATGCAAACTGCCTGCCTCCCACAGCCAACAGTTAAGAAAAGCTAACAAAAATAGCATATCATGCTACTCTACACCAATCTCCTTAAGAATGGGACTCCCATGGGAGAATTGAAACTTAAACTAATACAAAAGTGTTTAATTAATGTTATTGCTTAATAAGGGTAATTAAATTATGTAAATTCACACCTTGATCTCAAAATTTATGAGACAAGGAAAAAACAGGCTCCTTGTATGTTCAAGGCCAATCTAATCTACAGAGCTCTATGGAGTAAATCAAAACAGCCCAAGCTACAAAGAGAAACCTTGTCTCAATAAGGATAGATATATCCATATGCAAATTAAACCCCCAAAGAAAGGAGAAAAGGAAAGAAAAAATATATAAATGCATACCTTTGATCCCAAAACATGGGAGACAAAGACAGAGACAGATAGGTTCCTTTTGAGTATGAGGCCAACCTAATCTACAAAAATCCAGAACAACACAGAATAAACCTGTTTTAATCAATTAATATAGTCAACTGTAGAGGAGAATACTTAAACTCCATAGAGTCTTATGCTGCATTGTCAATTTAAAATAGATTATATATAGCATATATATGTAATACTCTTACATGCCTTCCTTTTATATGCATGAATGGAAACTTACAAATGTCTTTCTTCTGTACAAACAAAAAACAGAAAATATTCCTTAATTGATTTGTGCATCCTGCACATCCAAAGCATTTTGGTAATTGCAGAACTATATGTTACTTGTGAGAAATTATATATTTTCAGAACAAAGTGACCAGACACCAAAGAAGATGAGTAGCCCAAATGATCCAGCCTTACAGACTCCCTCAATAACCATTTCCTCCAAAAATCTGCAACCAGAACAACTTCAAATAGTTTGCTGAGATGGTCCAGTCTCACAGACTGTTCCAGCCAGGACTTCAATAAAACCCTGAACTTTCCTACCCAAAGTTCAGCTTTGGACTACAAACTTCTCAGGACATTCAAATTGCTGAGCACATAGAAACTGGACAACAAATGTTGCAATTAACTTGCTTAACCATTTTTCCATTTTGGGGGGGAACCCCAAATGGGTTTTCTGCATCCCAATTCAGCAGGAAGCAATTTTAAGAGAGTTATGCCCCGTTCCCAGAAGGTGGGGTGGGTAATTCTTTGGTTATTTGATGGGTTATAGATGTCATTTAGGGGGAATTGTTACAAATTGTTATATGGTCTTGTTAAGCAAGGTATAGGAGGTTAGAATCAGGGATTTCTCTTTCTTTTTCTTTATCCTTCTTTCTCTCTTATATAGGGGGAGAAGACATGAGAAGAAAAAGGAGGAGGAATATGGGTACATAATTTATAAACAATAAGATAAAAGGATAGATTATTGAATCTATTCCTATAGATCATTCTTATTAATAAGAACTTAAGGTTATAGACATGATATGAGAATGATAGGAAAAAGGTCTGATTATTGAATCTACTCCTATAGATCTTCGTATTTGATACAAAATTAAGGCTATATTTTGGTTAAGTATTGTACCTTTGTAATTATTAAAAATGCAAGGTAAAGTTCTAATTTTTGACAACAACTATCACAAACTCTTTAGGATAACTAAGAAATGCAAGTTTATAGTCATTCAAACTTGTGATTTTATTAGGTATTAGTTTAGTTAATCTCAGCTGTTTTCTAAGCTAATCAGATATTAAGTTGTTAGGGACAAGCAATATTTGCTCATTCAAAAATATGGAGATGAATAGATGGTCTTCAACAACCTCAAGGGATCTGTAGAATATGGCATTTAAAGATATTTTTATTATTTTAAAAATTCTTTGACATGAGACTGTCAGCTCCTGACAGTTCCCATTGGATTTGGAAGGAGATGATGAGCATCAAAAAATCTCTATCAGGACATAATTCTTACTGGGCAGAAACACCTCTGCTCTCTCAACAGACTATACAGTTCAAAGATGGACAAAAGCTTCAATGCAGGTAAATTGATGGCCTGATTCTGCAAAGACAGAATAGGCAAATCTTATTTCCTGTTCTACAACTAAGACTGTGAGATATGTTTGGCTAGAAGGCTGAAGACAACGCTCCAATGTTATAGAAACTGGGAACTGTCTAGGCAGCTAGTTGTCTGTTATTTCATAGTTTTGGAAGTTGCTTGCTCTGCACTTCCTATTTATTCAGATATATTTATCCTTCTCAGGTTTCTGATGTGATTGAAGACTACAGAGTTATAGCCTATGTTTTAGTGTTAAGATGATTTTTGTTAATAATGTAAGTTAGGGTGGAAGTTGAATTAGGTATAGAGCCTTAAATTAATGAAGATAAGATATATAATAGAATATATTTCCTAGTTGACTAGTCAAATACATATGGACTGGATATTGAGGATGTATGTCATACCTTTTAGTTTTCACAATTGTTTCATAATTGTTTTTATTGTATTTATTGTTACTGTATTGTATTTTTTGTTGTATTGCTATAAGAAAAGGAGCCTTTTGTTAGACTTAAAGGGGGGAGATGTTGGGGGAAGGTCTAATAAGGGCTGATTTCAATGCTGAGATCTGGTTACTGCCCCTTCTGAGGCATTCTCTGATTGGTTGAATAAATGCTGAGGCCTGAGATTGGTCAGAGACAAAGGTAGGTGGGCTAAGTTGTGTGGGCTTCTGAAGCAGAGAGCTTGATGGGTAAGAGAAGCTGCTTACCATCCTTGCTTCAGGGTCATCACTGAGGATATACCCCCAGTTAATATTCTACTCTGGGATTGATATAGAGGATACATTGTGCCACCTCAGACCCTGATGCAAGGATTTTAAGAGGCTTCCCTTAATGGTAAGAGACTAAGAGCAGGTAAAGACCAGGAAGGAAGACACATGCCATGGGTTAGAGAAAAGAACCTCATTCAATGTGACCTGGAACATTGGTATAGTGTGGAGAAAAACAGCCCAGGGGACATAGGGCTTTATTCAGAAATAGAATTAAGAGCTAACTTAGATGGGCAAACATTGCTCAATTTAGGCCAAGGCTTATTAAAATCCACGTGGTGTCTGTGTGCTCATGTATAATGGCTGGTTAAGGATTAACAGTTGCCAATCAATTAACAATAATATAAATACTGTCAAACAATTTAATTAATTATTTCTACAAATGGTGCCCAATATAATTTAATTAATTTATTTCTACAGGTACCCACTTGCCCCTCTTATACACAGCATCAAACTGGTCCAAGATAAGCTATGCCACAAGAATACCAAGGTGAGAAAGAGCATCTCAATTTAGTATAGGTATGCCAAATAAGTCTCCAAAAGCTATTAAAGTTAAAAGGATGATTGTTGGTATTTGGTTAGTATGACATTTGTGTAGTGGGCATATTCATCACTAAGGATATACCGCCAGTTAATATTCTACTCTGGGATTGATATAGAGGATACATTGTGCCCCCCTCAGACCCTGAAACAAGGATTGAATGTCTGAACTATACACTTTAACTCTAGTACAACTCAGCTCCACATGAACAATGCAAGTATTAAATGAATACAATGGATAAAAATTATTAAGAAATGAAACAGCTCCTGATGTCTAATGCACTAATGTAAGGAACATTAAAATTCAAGGCAATATAAATTTTCCAAAAATTACTAATTCCACAGTCATGTCCTCCTGTGAAAGTAAATTAGATGATATCCCAAGTACATAAATGAGACATTATAAGTATGTTAAGCACTGACAAGATGATTCAGTGGGTAAAGGCACTTGCTGCCAAGCCTGAAAACCTGATCTGAACCCTGGGACACACATAGTGGAAATAGAGAACTGACTAGTACAAGTTGTCTTCTGATCTTGACACATATATACATGCAAATGTGTACATGCTCACACACACACACACACACACACACACACATGAATGAATAAGTCAATAATTATAACTATTTAAAAAATAAAACTACTCAAAAATATAGAAGCCTACTATATTCAACCTTCCCAAAATATATGCATACATATCTACATATATAAACAAGAGTTTAAATGGAGTTACCCTATAACAGGAGTACAATGTCTTTCCCAGACACCACAGACTACTAAATAAAAACCACAATGCCAGTATATTTTGTGTCCTGCCGCACTGCTAAATTTGTTTCTAGAAGTTTTCTGATCTAATTATTGGGTTCTCTGCGGTCTATTAATTTATATGAAAACAGGAATAGTTTTACTTTTTCTATTCCTATTTGTATCCCCTAATTTCTTTCTTTTGCCTTATTGCTTCGGCTAGGTTTAAATACAATACCAAAAATTAGTAGAGATAGTGGATATCCCAGTCTTGTTCTTGACTTGGTTATCCAATGTCAAATGATCAGTACTGAAAATATATGTGCAAGTAACAACAAACAGACTTAGAAGGTCATATATACATACTACATACATATATGCAAACATACATACATATATGCATCCATGCATACATACATGCATACATATATAAAACATATGCACACATATATGTATGTAATAGCAATTAATGAGAAGACAACCATCGTTGGAAATAGAGCAAGAATTGGTAGGAGGAAAGGGAAGAAGACAGTGTATTTATGTGGAAATGAGTATCTATAGAGCTCAAGAATAAGGAAATAGATTATGACTACGAAGTCTGCTGAATGCTTCAAGGCATGAAAGGATGGTAGAATATACCTGGTGAAAAGTAGAGATCACAAAACTTGGGTCAAAAGGTTAAGCTACAGGGAGAGGAATTAGGAAGTGGGGGGATGGAAAAAAGAGTCAAGAAAACTAAAGGTACATGGAAAAGTAAAGAAGCCTGTTACAATGAAAACAAATTGAAAACATAATTTTAAAAAGTAAAAGAATTAGAGCAGTGCTGGACGTGGTGGTACATGTCTTTAATCCCAGTACTTGGGAGGCAGAGGCAGGCAGATCTCTGTGAGTTCAAGGCCATCCCAGTCTACAAAGGGAGTTCAGGACAGCCAGGGCTACTACATAGAGAAAGCCTGTCTTGACAAAGAAAAAAAAAAGAATTGAGATTCTCTGCATGGGTGGAGAAAGCTGCTCCCAGAAATGTGAATTTGAATATTGAACAAATATCCCAGTTCCAAGTTAAGCTAACTTCCTATGAGCTATTTATCATGAGGTCCTCCAAGGCCCCCAAAACAATACAGGCTATAACAACTTCCTTGATTGACGACATGAGCTTGATAGTAAAATCTTAAGGCTGAAGACACCATCTCCTTTGACTATAAGACATGGAGAAAAAAACAAAAAACAGAACTCAGAACATTCCTCCATGATGGTTAGATTTCAGTGTGCCAGGAGGTATCATTTAGGCTTCTGGGGGAGAACTGTCATCAACTGCCTTATTCAGCTATGAACCCTGTACATTATATTACCAATTTGGCAGGCAAGATGTACCCACTGGTGCAATAATGGTGTGAGTGTTATAGGGGTTACAACCCACTTTTGACAGGATTTGAGGCCTACTCTACAGAAAGGAATTTATACCAGGTACTGTAATGTTGCTTAAAAACCCCATTGCTGGAGAAATAATAAACCTTAATGGAGAAGCTTGTATTGTTATTTTGTCAAATGAACATGTTGTGCCTATCTATATATGCTTGTGCCTGTATATCAGTGCTGTTGTCAGCCTTGGTCAAAGAAGCTTCTTTTTGCAGAGGAGAATGCATGGTTACTAAAAAAGACTCAAATTTTTTAAACTATTGAGAACAGTGAATTTTGAATGCTCAGTTCTAAGTAGAACTTTTCACAGAACAAACGTCTCAGAAGAGAAGCTGGAAAGAATTCCAGAATCAGAATAGAAAGAGTATTGTGGAATGCTGTCTTCCAGGCCTGATCCTACTGTACTTATCAACATTCAGCAGTTATGACTGACTGTACAAGATGTGCATAAGATACACCCTGTCAAAATTCAATCATGGATGCTGCAGGGGCTTACAAGACACCCTATATATCATCTACCTAGGCAATATTCCTGACAAAATATAGCCATTAATTTTCTTTGTGGAGTCCTGCTTGCCTTGACAAGACTTTCTCTTCTTGTGGGTTCCAGAAATTTCTTACTCTCTTCATTTTTCCATACCTAGAAGGAAACAGTTCTTTTGTTACTAACTCTATGACAGTACTAATTTCCCTCAACCTCCACCTTTCTTTAGAATCCCTCTCTGTGTAAATAATCTTCCTGCTATTGTCCTGATTTCTATGTGTTGCATGATATTTGATAATACTGT
This sequence comes from Lophiomys imhausi, assembly GCA_907164525.1. Classification (NCBI taxonomy): domain Eukaryota; kingdom Metazoa; phylum Chordata; class Mammalia; order Rodentia; family Muridae; genus Lophiomys; species Lophiomys imhausi. The sequence continues at coordinate 3,812,990 of CAJQZJ010032488.1, forward strand.
AAACCCTGCGATTGTATACTGGAAAAACCTGTTTTTAGTTATGGTGTGCTCAGCCCTATCACACACTTTTAATATAAGAGCTTTTTGTTTACTGTAATCAGAATTAAATTAAGTCAACCATAGATCAAGAGGCAGAGCAAACAATAGGAAGTTAACATATGAAAAAAACATAGAGAGTGAAAGGAACTCAGGACAGACAGAGATGAACAGGAAGTATAAAGGAGGGACATTCAGTTTTGAATGGTTTTTAAGACAACATAGAAGAGAAGAGGCTTTTCCTTCTGGGATGTTGGTTGAGGAGGAAAGTCAGCTGGGTGCTTTCTCTGCCTCTCTGAGCTACCAGACTTCCATTTCAGCATCTGGCTCCCAAGTCTTTATTGGTAAAATTGAATATTTGAGGTTTTGTTTTAAAACAACAATCAGCACTCCAATGCATGGCATGACCACACAAACAGAGAAATAATACCAGTAGTGGACAAACTAAGAAGCCATCAGATTTGGTAAGTCACGTGGAATGTCCTCAAGGAGAGAATTAAGGATGGAAATTACCATAATAGAAAGCTTTAGGATCCTATATAGTGCTACTCTAGAAGGCTTGAAAATAGAAGCAAAATATGAAAAGTTAAGTGACTTAACTGAAAATGGCTGAATACAGATTAGGGTTATTATCATATTGATATTTCATATTTTATTCTTAAGAGCAATAATGGTTTTCTGTACCTACTCAAAGAAAAAAGCTTTAGATATACAGGGTGGGAGGTTGGGACTGGGAAGGTTGGAAAGTGAGCACTGTGATGGAGATGTAACCTGAAGTAATAAATAAATATTAAAAAAAAAGTTTTGCCCTATATTTAGAGTTCTAGAGTCTCAGGCTCCTGAAACAAGAGATCAATTATGCTCACCTTGACCTTTTCTTCCTTTCCTACCCTCAAGTGTGACCCATAACTGAAGGCTAGTTGTGATTTAATGACTAGTTTTCAAATCTTTGCCATGTAGAAACCCACATTTTTATGGAAGGTGTTTCAGGGTTCTTTGGGTAACAAAGTATAGAGAAAGTGAAAATAGAGTGAGTAGGTAGAGCTTTATTCCACCCATTTCACACAAATTTTATTGGAAACTAAATGTTTCATTCCACCAGGTAAAAAGCTTTTAGCAGCTGGTTGAGGTCACTTCAATTGTAACAATGATGAATGAAAACTCTCTGAGATTTAGGAAAAAGCCTCTAACAGTGGGGCTACAAGTATGATGTAGAGCTGATCACAACACAGAGATTTAATCTTAGGTTATTATATTCCAGTGTACCTCAAAGAATACTGTCTATATCCAAAGATACTCAAATACTCTCATGATTTGTTTCTTTGTCAACATAGATGCCTCCTTTTATTTTTAAATTCAAATCTCCAGCTGAGTCCATCTTTTACTAATTATTTTTATCTTCTTCTAGGAATTCTTTCCAGGCTAAGTAGTAATCAGCCCTCACCAGTTACCATCTGGTATTATTTAGTGGGTTTCAATTTGTGAGTCATAAAATCACAGGAACTTAGAATTGGAAGGGGCTCTCAAGGTCAGTTGACTCAACTTCTTGGCCTTGTAGAAACTCTGCTCTAATTTTCTCTACAAGTGGGCATTCAACAAATCACCTGAATGTCTGAGCAGCAAAATGGGCTATTTTTAAAGACTCTTTCCATGAGACACCTTTTCTCTACATAAAGACAAAAATGTGCACAATGTCAACTATTTCTAATCATTCCCTGTAATCAAAGTAACATCAACTCTTCTCCCTATTGATAAGACAGTCCTTCAAATACTACCCAACAGTAATCACATCCATTTTGTCTTTCCCACACAAACCATCCATTATTACCAAATGCAAAACTTCCTCTGGGGATATTTTATGGCTTCCAGACCTTTTTTCTGGACGTACTCCAATTTTTACTTTGTTCCTATTTTCTTTTCTATATGGAATAAAATTCAGGAGGCATTTTATGATCAATGCAACCCCCCACCTACCTTGCTAAAAACAATGAACTATGCAACTCAAACATTAACTTTCAACAGTTACTACACACCATTGCCCTGACTGGTTCTGAATCCACCAACATGTTCTTCTCTTTTCTACATGACTTCTTACAAACCCAATTGCCTTCTGTCCTATATTGGTACCTAATTTTGTAACTTTAAATATCACAAGGAGGACACATTCTTCTTTATCATGAAGGTAAAAAATGTGCTTGAAAAGGTTAAGTAAATACAAGAATCATACTATTGTGTAGTGGCTTTGTTGAGATTTGGTTCCTGAATAAATCCTATGTATCTTCTGCTAAATCACTCTGTTCGCTCCTTTATTTGTTTTCTTACATTAAATCTAAGAACCATCTATATGTCAGACAATATTCTATGTCTTGAAAAAAATGTTGTAATTAAATTATAATCTCAAAAATAAAATTAATAAAATTTATCAAAGTTAAACTTTTAAAACTGGAAGATAAATAAAAAAATCTGGAAAGGAGTCAGAGGAAACATAATTACTTCTGGAAATAAAAGAATCACATATGAAATCTCATCAGAAATATGAAAGTCAGAAATTGGTCATCTCAAAAAGGACTGGATAAATTTAACCAAGAATTCTTTAGCCAGTAAAAGACATAACATTTCTCAAAACAAAGTCTGAAGCAATCTAGTCCTGAGCCCTAAGACTATAAGAAAGGCTAAATAAAAGTTGGTGCTAAATAAAAATATCAAATGGAAATATAGATCTATAGAGAGACAGAATATATTCAATAAAAGACAATTTTAAAATGCTTTTAACTATTTATAGTAAAATAATAATGATTCACATAATAATATGCAAGGTAAGTATACCATTGCTGCGACGAAAACACCTGAGGAAGAGAGACATAAGGAGATTGTTTGGTTGGTTGGTTGGTTAGTTGACTGGTTGGTTTTGATTTTAACTGCAGCTATAGTTTCAGAGATGTCAGTCTGTCAGAAGCCAAGACCCTCGCCTCTCACCCCCACCCCCTACCTCTCCCCACCTGCACAATGTCCCCTGCAGCTTCATACTTCCTGGCAACCGCAAAGTTCCAGGTTGGCAGTTACAGATTGATTCAAAGCAGTGTACCGTGTCTTCTGAAGAAAAATGGGTTGGCAGTTACAGATTGATTCAAAGCAGTGTACCATGTCTTCTGAGAAAAATGGGTAGATCATACAATGTCCAGGGCACAGGCCAAGAAGATTCTGTATTTTCCCACCACCTGGCTCCTCTCACCTCCTCCCCTTGTAAAACATATTATAAAAAGGCGCTTTGCGCTCAAATACACGGCTCTTGACAAGCAATTGCTTCCTTGAGTCCTTTCCCTCTCTCGCCCGTTCTTTTTTCAGGTTGTGGTCCTCCTCGCCCCCACGAATTACTAGGACCTGTGAGTCGGGTCATCAGTCCACAGTTATTTGCTCTTGTGCCTCTGGGATGAGTGAGGCCATCCATCATGATGGGATACAGGACAGAAAGAGATGCTCATCTTATGACAGCAGGAAGCAAGAGCAATGCTCATGTGCATGAAAAGAATGAAATACCCCTTTGAAGGGCACATCTCCAGTGACCTACTCCCTCCATGTACATGCCACCTTTTAAAGTTCCTAACACCTCCCAATAGCCCATTAAGTTGTGGATGAATGAATGAACCCATTCACGATGTCATGCCCCTCACAATCCAGTTGCTTCTCAAAAGCCCCATCTCTAAACACTGCTACATTAGGGTCCAAGCCATGAGCTTTTGAGCTACATTTAGGTTCCAAACCATAACAGTCTTTAAGATTTAGAATATAGAGAACAAAAACATAAAAGCAATTGGACCAGGAGAAATTTTGCCATTAATACTTTGTATTTATACTTTTTTTTGCACAATAGCATAGACTCCCTTGTTTGAGGCTTATGAAAGAATCCACTATAAACATCCAAATTCCCTGATCTTAGGATTGTTTTCCTATGGTATAAATTGTCAGTCACTGTTCTATTACTATGAAGCGACACCATGACCAAGGTAACTCTGATAAAAGAAATCATTTAATTAGGGGCTTGCTTACAGCTTCAGAAAGTTAGACCATGATTATCATAGTGGGGAACATAACTGCACAAGGGCAGGTACTGGTTCAGTAGCTGAGAGCTATATCCTGATCCATACTCAGAGAGAGACACTAGTCTAGCATGGGCTATTGAAATCTCAAGGCCTACTCCTAGTGACACACTCCCTCCAACAAGGACACACCTCCTAAACTTTCCAAATAGTTCCCTAACCAGAGACTGAGCATCCAAATATATGAGCCTATGGGGGTCCTTCTCCTTCAAGCCCTATATTATCCACAAAAATGTGCAAGAGTCACCTTGTCCTTTTCATGTCACCCTCAATCTCATGTATTTCTTTTCTCCAAATTCAGTGCCACATGAGTTATACTGACAGGTCCAGTTGCTTACTAGAATCACAATCGCAGCAGCTTCTTTATGCAGTTGCTTTGTAGGAGCAGACAAACCCTTGAGCTTTCTTTTACAAGTTGGAACTTTAGTTGGGTAGAGTCTTGCCCTAAGAGCACCTTCCCTATCCTTGCAGTACAGATGCAGGAGGCTTCTCTTTACTAACATTTACCTCCTTAACAATTTCAACCTCCTTTTCAGTATACAATTTTTCTGTAACATTAAACCTCCTAGTGCTCTTTTATCCTCTAGGCACATTTTTTTTCATTTGCTTTCCCTTTTGTGTTGTTCTTTCTCATTGCAGACTTGAGTAAGAGTAATCAGTAATCACCATACTACAGGCTCAAAATATGCTATCTTGATGTTTACTCGAAAAAATAATTAGTCAATTATTTTTTAATTTGGCTTCAGGCAACTTCTCAGGACATGGGCAGAAGGCAGACAGAATCTTTACCAAAATAACCTTAATGTCCTCTAAGCCAGTCACCAATAGAATTACTGTTCTCCTTTGAAGTCTCAGGATACAGGCCTCTACTTCCACATTACTTGCAGCACTACTGTCTCCCACGTCTCCCACATTTCCACAAAAAGTGTCTATTGAGATCTGCTTAAATAATTCAAATTTGGATTGGTTTTCCCAATCCAAAGTCTTCCACATTCCTCAAAAAAAAAAGTGTCTTCACAAAAACAATCTTGCTTTCTCTGTTACCAATTTCTATATCAGTTTTTTTCTGTTACTTCAGAAAAATACCAAGACCAAAAACAACTTAAGGAAGAAAGTGTCTGTTTTGGCTATGGCTCCAAAAGATAGGGTTAGTAATGACAGGGAAAGCATGGTAGGACAGAAAGGGCCGGAATCAGTGTAAAGATCCAAGAATCAATGAAAAAGACCCCAGATAAAAATAGTATGCAAAAGCAAAAAGTGTTTATTCTACAGAAACAACCAGCATGCAGGGATCACCAGCTATACAAAATGGCAACCACAAACAAGGGCACGCAGGTCTTTTAAAGGAAATCAGAGGGTGAATGAGCTAATCTCTATTCTGATTGGGCAGCTAGTGAGCAGTTACATGAGGCCCAACATGATTGGTCAGAACCAGGTGATCAGCCCCTCAAGCAACATTCTTTGGACTTTAAGCCTTATAAAGTCGCTTGATGGCTGATTGTCTCAGACTTATCTTGGGCTTTCCCAGGGTGGAATAATTGTGGGATGAGGTCATTCCTGCTTCACATCCTGTTTAATTTTAAACCAGATGGTCTGGCATTTTCTGATTGGCTGATCACAGTCCACAATTTCTCTAAGAGGTCTTCATTATTCTCCAGAAACTAGAACTTTTACCTAAAGTGAAACCTAGCTTGATAGTAAAATGGAGTCTGGTTGTGTTTGCTGATTTCAGCCCTTCAGCAGAGAGATTATAGTTTATCTTACACAGGAAGCATCATAAGGCCATAAGCCTTCAGAGCTTGTCCTCAATGTACTTTCTCCAGCAAGGCTTCACTTCCTAATTTGTTTCATTACCTACACAAATAGTACCACCAACTGGGGACTAAGTGTTCAAATACACAAACCCATAGGAAACATTTATCATTCAAATTACCACACTAAGTATCACCTGCTCCCTTGTTATCATTTGGGCTTATCCTTTAGAATTTCTGTGTTGGGAACATTGAGAACTAGGGTCTGATGGAAATATTCATGTCATGAGGTTCTGTTATCATGAATGGGTTACTGTTCTGCTCCCCAAGGATACCAGAGGTTGGTATCTGGAATTAGTATTTCCAGGTTCTTCGTGTGTTATTCAAATAACTATAATAAAGGTGTACAAATTTAAAAGTATCAAAGAAAATTTATCCAAAATCAAATACATGGTACTGACCAGAAGTATACTGCAAGTGAACCACATGAGTGAGAAAGTACTCAATTGTCCAATTATTGTTTGGAGCTTCATCAAATGGGGTTGAAGAGGAAGTGTTTGTTATTGACCAGCACAACACTGCTGGTTCTCTATTTTGATTTTGATTTATTCTTAACTTTTTTAAAATTTAAAACACTTTGTAAAAAAAAAAAGAATATACAAATTCTGAGCACTTTGCCATATTTTCTCAGTAAACAACATTAACATTTGAAAAAAAAAACACTTTGTAAAATACAGCAGGTTTAACAATAGCACCCCAGTTCTCCAATGTTTTTGTTTTTAGTTTTTAGTTGTTTGCATGTACTAATAAAAACTGCATGCCATTGACATAAAACAGATATGTTGACCAATGAAATTGGACCAAAAACCCAGACTTAAATCCACACACCTATAGACACCTAATTTATGATAAATAAGCCAGAAATATACAATGGAAAACTGGAAGTATCTTCAACAAATGCTGGTCTAACTGGACATCTGTATGTAGTATAATACAAATAGATTTGTATCTATCACCCTGCACAAAGCTCAAGTCCAATTAAATCAAAGACCCCAACATAAAACCAGATACACTGAACCTGACAGAATAGAAAGTGGGGAATACCTTTGAATGCATTAGCATAGGAGACTACTTCCTGAACACAACACCAATAACTGAGGCATTAAGGTCAACAATTAATAAATGAGACCTCATAAAACTTAAAAACTTCTGAAAGACAAAGGACACCATCATAAGAACAAAATGGCAGGCAAGATAATAAGAAAAGATCTTTACCAACTTCACATCTGGCAGAGGGCTGGCATCCAAAATATATAAAAAACTCAAGAAACTAGACATCAACAAATCAAATAACCCAATTAAAAAATGGGGTACTGATCTAAATAGAAAATTTCAACACAGGAATCTCTAGCGGCTGAGAAGGACTTAAATAAATGTTCAACACCCTTAGCTATTAGAGAAATGCAAATTCAAATGACTCTGACATTCCATCTCACACCCTTCAGAATGTCTAAGATCAAAAACTCAAATGAGGGGGCAGCAAGATGGCGACAATAAGCTTGGGGACACATTCTGATCATCAGGAAGACTGACTGAACCACTGCAGAGATATACTCCTTCTAAACAGCAGTTTGTGAGGCCCAAGCTTATCTGGGCTTGCCCAGCAAAGCCAGGGAAATAAAGAATTCTGTACTGGAAATATAGACACTAGAAGAACAGAGACTCCAGACACAGGACATGGAGCGCTTCCCACCAGGAGACAGTGAACTCCCCATTGCAGTGGAAAAGCCAACAGATCAGATATTTTCAGGACACCAGCTAGCAGTTTTGACCTCCAAACAGAGGCCTTCCTCAGTTTCCTGAGTCTGCAGCATCCATGCAGGCATTCTGACACCCAGGAGAAGATCAGCAGAGCCACTATGGTAAGACTGAGGGCAATTCTCCCTGGGATTTGCAGCATGGCAGCATCTGGCTGACCTGTAACTGGAGGATCGATCCAACAGGTGCTGAGTTTCCCTGAGCCCAAGTGTGCTGTGGACAGGGTACAGACTACATATTGGAACACCCTGCCCTCCCCCCCTTGCCTGGTCCCTCGACTGGTCACTCCACTGTGCACTGAGGGTACAGCATCTATGTCTCAGCCTAGAGCAGTGAAGCAGTTCTGGACCATTGTGTGCAATTGGAGAAACCAGGCTGCATCCGTTCACAAAGCTTCAACCTGAGAAGCACAGACTGGCTCAGAGACTCATCTGAGAGTAGATTGGGGGGACCATGGCCAGAGTCCTGATACTCTAGGTACAGGGGAACTGCTAGAAGCCCTTGCTGACCCAGGCAGGCTGCTCTGGAACACAGTGCCCCTGACAGGGAAAAGGTGGCTGAGACGCCCCCTGAGTCTAAGTGCTGTAGATGCCTTGTGAACTCCATATAGGAACTCCCTGCCTGCACCCACTTTGGCAAGGCTCTCAGTCTATTGCCTCAATCTACAACATCTAGATCTCAGTCCAGAGCAGTAAAGGAATTCTGGACTATTGCATGCTTCCTGAGCAAGTAGGCTGCACCGAACCAAAGAAGTTCTGATAGAGAGGCACAGGTTGATCCTGACAACCCCCAGAGAGTAGCTTGGGAGGGCCACAACCACAGTCCTGACACCCTAGCTACATGGAAACTGCCAGAAGCCATGCCAGTTCAGACAGGCTGGAATGAAACACAGTGATTCTGGCTGGGAAAAGGCAGCTGAGCTTCCCCAAACCCAAGTACTGTGGACAAGGTGTGAATTCCACATCAGAACTCCCTGCTGGCACCTGCCTTGCCCCTCAGCTGAATACCCAGGCTATAATACAGAGAGTTCCAACTATGAAGCAGTTAAACAACCCTGGACCATTGCTCACTGCCTAGGTGACGTGGGCTGTACCAGATCAAAGTGCTTCTGGCCATAAGGTACAAGTTGAACCTGAGAACCCCCTGAGAGTAGCTTGGGAGGACCACAATCATGGTCCTGACACATAACCTGAAGGGGAGCTTCAGCTCTAGCCTACAGTCTGTGGCCTGCCAACCCCCTCTGACATCCCTAAAAGACCAGCTTTATCTCAGGAGCCTGTAGGTGGGAATGACACATCTCACTCCAGTCTCTGATCTGAGTTCCCAATTAGGGCACAACAGGAAGGGATGAGCTCTGGGAGGATCACTGAGAACCAGCCCCCACACAAGGCCCCATCCAGGCTGTGGAGAGCTACCTGATCACCAAATTATATGGCTTCTACACCAAGGCTCTATCCTTGGCACCAAGCCCAGAAGCTACCAGGAACAAACAACTAAGAACAAGAAGATGGCCAAAGGCCAGTGAAAGAGTAGAACTGACAAAAGTCGGGGAAATATGACTCTAACAAAATTCACCTATGCTAGTACCACAAGCCCTGACCATCCCACCACAGCTGAAACATGTGAAGATGATGACAAGTCTATGCTTAGGAAAATGATATAGGCCTTACAAGAAGAAAATTAATCCGTGAAAGAATTTAAAGAATCCACAATGTTACAAATGAAAGAATGGAGAATTCCATTAGAGACCTCCAAGCTAACTAAGTCAAAAATGAATGGGAAAGAGACAAAGCTGTGAAACACTTGCAGCAAAGACAACCAAATTGGAGCAGGAAATGTATAAAACAGTTCAAGACTTGAAATTGGAAATGGAAGCAATGAAGAAAACACAAGGCAGATACAATCCTAGAGGTGAAAAACCAAGGAAAGAGAACAGGAACTACAGACATGAGTATCACAAATAGGATACGAGTGATGGAAGACAGAATTTCAGGCATGGAAGATTCAATTGAAGACATCAGTACAACAACCAAAGAAAATGAGAAATCTAAAAAAGTTCTCACACTCAATATCCAAGATATTAAGGACTCAATGAAAAGACGGAACCTATGAATTACAGGCATAGATGAAAGAGAAGACTCCTGACTCCAAGGTCCGGGAAACATCTTCAACAAAGTCATAGAAGAAAACTTCTGAAACCTAAACAAAGAGATGCCACTAAAATTCCAAAAGGAATGCAGAACACCAAATAGATTAGACCAGAAAAGGAATTACTTTCACCACATAGTAATTGAAACTCCAAATGTACAGAATATTACAAAGAATATTAAAAGCTGTAAGAAAAAAAGGTCAAGTAACCTATAATGGCACACCCATAAGAATTACACCTGACTTCTCAGAAACTTTAAAAGCCAGAAGGGCCTGGGCAGATGTCCTACAAGCCCTAAGAGAACATAGGTGCCAGCCCAGACTACTTTACCCAGCAAAACTTTCTATCAACATAGATGGAGAAAACAAAATATTCCACAACAAAGCCAAATTTAAATATATCTATCCACAAATCCAGCTCTACAGAAGAACCTAGAAGGAAAATTCGAACCCAGAGAAGATAACAACACCCATGAAAACAGAGGAAGCAAAAAAATCCACTGCAGCTAATTCAAAAGAAACACACAACCACCATCTACATAAATAACGAGAAATAAAAACCTATGGTCATCAATATTCCTCAACATCAATGAACTCAACTCCACAATAAAAAGACACAGGTGTACAGAATGTATCCATAAACAAGATCCATCATTTTGCTGCATACAAGAAACATATCTCACTAACAAAGATAGATTCTGCCTCAGAGTGAAAGGATGGGAAAAAGTTTTCTAAGCAAACAGTCCAAGGAAGCAAGCTGGATATCAAATAAAATAGACTTTCAACTGAAATTAATAAAAAAAGATAGGGAAGGGCACTACATACTCATTAAAGGAAAAATTCATCAAGATGACACCTCAATACTGAATATCTATGCTCCAAATACAAGGGCACCAAGATTTGTAAAAGAAACTTTCTAAAGCTTAAACCACACATCGATCACCACACATTAGTAGTGGGAAACTTCAACACCCCACTCACAACAATGGACATGTCATTGAGACAGAAACTAAACAGAGGAATAATGATACTAACAGAGGTCATGAACCAAATGGACTTAACAGATATCTACAGAACATTTTACCAAACACAAAAGAATATACCTGCTTTTCAGCACCTCACAAACATTCTCCAAAATTGACCATATAGTCAGACACAAAGACATCCTCAACAGATATAAGAAAATTGAAATAACCTCTTGCATCTTATCAGACCACCATGGATTAAAGTTGAACTTCAACAACAACAGAAATAGCAATAAGCCTATACATTCATGGAAACTGAAAAGCTCTCTACTCAATGACCACTGAATCAGAGAACAAACAAAGAAGGAAATCAAAGACTTCCTAAAATCCAATGAAAACGAAGCCACAATATACCCAAACCTATGGGACACAATGAAAGTAGTGCTGCAAGGAAAGTTCACATCACTAAGTGCCTTCAAAAAGAAAATTGTGGCAACTCATATTAGCAACTTAACAGCAGAACTGGAAGAGCTAGGAAACAAAGAAGCAAATACTCCCAAGAGGAGCAGAGGGCAGGAAATCATCAAACTTAGGACTGAAATCAACAACTTAGAAACAAAAAGAACAATACAAACAGTAGATGAAACCAAGAGTTGGTTCTTTGAGAAAATCAACAAAATAGACAAACCCTTTGAGAGGTTTTGGAGGTTAAAAGGTAAAGGGGAAAATATCTAAATCAACAAAATCAGAAATGAAAAGGGAGAAATAACAACAGACATCGAGGAAATCCAGAGAATCTTTAGGACTTACTTTAAAATCTATACTCCACAAAATTTGAAAACCTAAGCAAAATGGACAATTTTCTTGATTCCATCTACCAAAGTTAAATCAAGACCAGGTTAACAAATTAAACAGTCCTATAACCCCTAAGGAAATAGAGCAATAAGGCAACTAAAGGAGATCAAGGGGATACAAATTGGAAAGGAAGAAGTTAAATTATCCCTATTTGCAGACAATATGACAGTATACATAAGTGACCCCAAAATTCCTCCAGAGAACTCCTACAACTGAGAAACACCTTCAGCAAGATGGCTGGATACAAAATTAATTCAAAAAATAGGAAGCCCTTCTTTATACAAAAGCTAAATGGGCTGAGAAAAAAATTAGGGAAACAATGCACTTCACAATAGCCACAAACAATATAAAATAACTGAGGTAACTCTAACCAAGCAAGTGAAATACCTGTATTACTAGAACTTCAAATTCTTGAACAAATAAATTGAAGAGTACATCAGAACATGAAAATATGTCCCATGCTCATGGATAGGTAGGATCAACGTAATAAAAAATGGCCATCCTACCAAAAGCATTATACACATTCAATGCAATTCCCATCAAAATACCAACACAATTCTTTACAGACCTTGAAAAAACCATTCTAGACTTCATATGGAATAACAAAAAAACCAGAATTGCTAAATCAATCCTGTACAAAAAAAAAAAAATCTGGAGGTATCACCATGCCAGATTTCAAGCTATACTACGGAGCAATAGTAATAAAAACAAACAAAAACAAAAAAAAAAAACATGGTACTGGTACAGAAATAGACCAGTTGATCAATGGAATAGAATTGAACACCCAGAAATGAACCCACACACCTATGGTCACTTAATTTTTGACAAAGAAGCCAAAACCATACATATAGTGGGAAAAGGACAGCATCTTCAACAAATGGTGCTTGTCTAACTGGATGTCGATGTATAAAAGAGTTCAATAGACCCATACTTATCACTTTGCACAAAACTTAAGTCCAAGTGGATCAAAGACCTTAGCATAAAGCCCAACACACTAAATCTAATAGAAGAGAAAGTGAGGAAAAGTCTCAAATTCATTGTCACAGGAGACAACTTACTAAACAGAACACCAATAACTCAGGCTCTAAGACCATCAATAAATGTGGCCCCATGAAACTAAAAAGCTTCTAGAAGACAAAGACACTGTCATTTGAACAAAAAGGCAACCTACAGATTGGGAAAAGATCTTTACCAACCCCACATCTGACAGAGGGTTAATATCCATAATTTATAAAGAATTCAAGAAATTAAACACCAATACAACAAATAATCCAATCAAAAATGGGAAACAGAGCTAAACAGAGAATTTACAAAGGAGTAATCTGTAATGGTCAAGAGAAACTTGAAGAAATGCTCAACATCCTTAATCATTAAGAAATACAACTCAAGATAACTCTGACATTCAATCTCACACCTGTCAGAATGGCTAAGATCAAAAACCCAAATGACAGCACATGCTGGTGAGGTTATAGAGAAAAGGGAATACTTCTCCATTGCTGGAGGAAGTGAAAACTTGTACAACCACTATGGAAATCAGTCTGGCAATACCTTAGAAAACTTGGAATAACTCTACCTGAAGACCCAGTCATACCACTTCTGGGTATAGATCCAAAAGATTCTTCACCAAACCACAGGAACATTTCCCCATCTATGTTCATAGCAGCTTTATTTGCAATAGCTAGACACTGGAAACAACCCAGATGTCCCTCAACTGAAGAATGGATTAAAAAAAAATTGTGGTACATTTACACAATGGAATACTACTCAGCTATCAGAAACAATGAAATCATACAATTTGTAGCCAAATGAATGAAACTAGAAAAACTCATCCTGAGTGAGCTAACCCAGACTCAAAAAGATACACATGGGATCTATTCACTTATAACTCGATTTTAGCCATGTAGTACAGGATAACTACAACCAACATACCAAAAGGAGTAGGAATTTAGGTTTTGTTACCTGTTAGTGAGACACTTTGCCCTAGGGGAGCTGTCATGTAGGCTGTCAGTACAAGAGGAAGCTCTTAGCCCTCATATGACTGCTGAACTGATGGGGTTTGATAGAAGGGTAGGACCAGGAGTGATGGAAAGAAGGCACTGTGATGGAGATATAACTTGAAGTTATAAATAAACATTTAAAAACTCAGCTAATAGCCCACAAACCAACTCAAGCTAAAAGATTAATAGTGCACAGAGGTAAGGTAGGAAACAAGGTATGGTTACTGTTAGAGGCAGGTACAAGGGTCAAAGATGACACCCTGCAGGCTGAGGGGCAGCTATAAACCGTGTTGGCATTGGCAATAGAGAACCTGAGATGATGACATAGAATATGTGGGTTAGAGATGAGGAAGCAGCTTTGTCAACTGTGTTCCTCCTCTCAAAGACAAAATTACTACTAAAAGATGGAGATGTATGTAGGTGATTCCCAAGGAGGTGTCCCCAAATCTAAGTGTTTACAAGGATGCTTGAGACAGTCTGGTAAATAACAAGGATGGATCAAGCTTGGAAATGACTGAGGCCTAGATGCCACTGTGATTCTCAGAATGAAATGAGGTGAGGCCTCTGTGACCTCACAGGGTAAGTCCCTGCCCTAGTAACAACAGTTTTCTTGGCCAGAGGACAGCTCAGAGTCCACCAAGGAGGGCTAGGACTCACAGCAAGCACATGAGTCTGCATGTGTTTGGGCTGCTTTCTGGGATGAATGCTACCTGACATTTAACACGTGAGTAACTACTCAGTGTGAGGTACTTCTTCATTAGATTCTTTATGAGATGGGGAGACTGAACATAGTGAAGGACATGAAGTGTCCTGCCTGAGGACAGCTCATCCTCAGAAGAGCTTGAAACAGCAGGGATCAGAAGTCTCATAGCAGTGGGACTAGACACTAAAGAACATAGACAGAGAAACATGTCTACTCACCAGGGAGAGAGGCCTTGGAATGAAGCCACACAGATGTATCTGGACCAGGACTCTAGCCCCCAGCCAAGGTAAGAAGAAACACTGAAGTTGTCACGCCACATCTGACCATCAATCACAGCTTGTCCGGGGAAGAAGGGCAAAGCATTGTTGGTATTGACTTCTGATATTTCAGTCCATGGCATTAGCAATCTTTTTATTTGTATTCAGATACCAGGCACAATATGATTTCCTTTATCCTCTAACACGTGAGTAACACTGAGTAATTACTCACGTGTTAAATGTCAGGTAGCATTCATCCCAGAAAGCAGCCCAAACACATGCAGACTCATGTGCTTGCTGTGAGTCCTAGCCCTCCTTGATGGACTCTGAGCTGTCCTCTGGCCAAGAAAACTGTTGTTACTAGGGCAGGGACTTACCCTGTGAGGTCACAGAGGCCTCACCTCATTTCATTCTGAGAATCACAGTGGCATCTAGGCCTCAGTCATTTCCCAGCTTGATCCATCCTTGTTATTTACCAGACTGTCTCAAGCATCCTTGTAAACACTTAGATTTGGGGACACCTCCTTGGGAATCACCTACATACATCTCCATCTTTTAGTAGTAATTTTGTCTTTGAGAGGAGGAACACAGAATTTCCTCTATCACAGGAAACACCATGGCCAGCCACACTCTCCCAACTAATTCTGTAGTTATATACATGGTTTCACTTGTATGTGGGCTCATGTGTTGACTGCATATAATGTATGTGAAGGTGCATATAAATAACATTGAATGATGTCACATACCTTCCTCTACAGATAAACACATTGTCAAAGGAGACAGGGTAATTTTATGCTCAGGTTTTGTTAAGATTATGCCCTTGCCACAAGCACAGCCTCCCAGTTTCTGAGACAGTGTGCTCAGCACACTGGGAGAGCACAGTCATTCCTCATGCTAGTCAGGAAAAAAAAGGAAGAAGCTGAAAAGAAGTGGGGTCAGGCCTCTCTTACCTCAGATAATAGCTCATTGCCATGGTAAGGGCTGTTATGTTGGTGTGAGAGTACTCTGAGTCTACAGCAGTTGGCTGAAATTCAGAAGGAATTGCAGGTGTACAAGGTAGTTTGGGGTGTGTAGCGGGAGAAATACATCCAGGATTCCTGGAATGAAATTCTGATTTAAGCTCATTGTGCTATACTGGGAAATGGAGGATGATGAAGGATGTGAGACACAATGAGGTCCTTGAAATGACATTTAAGAGGGCCTGTTCTACAGATGTAGATATGGTTTCAGTAAGTATCAGTGGGATGTGTACCAAGGAACTTGCCAAACAAAGACTCATGGATATGGTACCCAAAACTCAAGAGTTTAAGGCATGACCACACCCAGCCAGTGTTACCCACAGGGGCAGGATGAAGCTCTGCTGTTGTGCCCCAAGCCGGGGACAAATGTCCCCAATGGCAGTCCAAAATGTGCTGTGCAGTTTAGAGATGCTTCACAGAGTCTAACTGTCTAGGAATCTGAAGGGACTTTGCTTCTTCATAGCAAGAATCTCATATTTCTACCCTTGAGTTGTCCCCAGCATGACTGAAGGCAGGGACTCTACAAGAAATAGCATTCCAGCACTCTTCCTAACCCTGTATATTATCTACATTAATTTTCTGTTAGTGTTTTAAGATAGGGATTCCCTGTATTGCCATGGCTGTCCTGAAACTCCTTTTGTCAACCAGACTGTCCTTACACTTAGAGATCCACTGGCCACTCCTTTCCTAGTGCTAGAATTAAAGGCTTGTACAGCCACTGCCCAACAACACTCTCCCTAACCATGTACACTATCAGCATCTACTTAAGCTAGTATACTCTCCAGATTTACATTTAAATTGTACGTTAATTAGTGTACTTATTTCTGGATATGTGTGCATGTGTGTGTACTTGTACAGATGCCTGTCTGCATGTGTGTGTGCCTTTAGGTACACAGGCATGCTAGAAATAGCAAGAACAAAGACCAGAATTGTGGGGACTGGGGTTCAATGGAATTCATGAGGTGTTCCTTCTGTAACAAGCAGGAGATCTGGAAAGAAGCTGAAACAGCAGTGAAAACAGGAAGTCTGCAGAGTGGAATGCCATAAAAAGTTTCAGGGTGAAGACACGATACACATGCCATGAAGAGAGGCCTCTGGAAGAAATTCTCAAGTGAGCACCTGGACCAATACTCAAGGCTGGAGCCTATGGAAGGTAAAAGGCAAACTACTTATGCCACCCATCCTCAGCAAACCTTACATGCTGCCCAAGGTAAGGAAGGAAGGCCTCACTGGGACCTTCTCTCAGGATTCTCTAGGTATGAACCTTCTTAAAAAAACATCTTTACATTCAGTTCATAGGCTCTTCCCTGCTCAACATAGACACTGACTTCACATTTACTCCTAATCTAATATCATTTATTTAATTTAATTATGAAACATATGTATTTGTGGATGTATCCTCATGCTCATCCGTATGTGTAGATGGATCATGTCAGGTGTTTTTTTCTACTAATCTCCACCTGCATCTGTGAGTAGAGGTGACAGCAGTTGAGGCAGAGCCCGCACCTGTCCTAGGACTCCAGTTTCCAAATTAGGACAGGAGGAAGCTCAGCTACTATGCTGTTATCCAGGGAGTGACATTCTCAGAAGTCACAGATTACCTCTGCAGGGCCAGGGAGGAAAACTTCATGACTTCCTGCTTTCTTGGCAAGCTTACTTCAAACTGAGTTTAATGGTGGTGAAGGGACAGGTTAACAGGCCAAATTTATCAATCATCTTGGTTCTAAGATTGCGAGAGATGGCACACTCTAGGTCTCTTGACAAGAGTAAGTTTCTGATAAACTGAGCATCAGAAATGATAGGGCAAGTATTAAACTTTGTACACTGGGGCTGAGGATGATCCAACCCCACTGACCCTATTCTTCCCAGAGTTGAAGTTCCCTGCAGAAGAAAGAGAACTGGATCTAAGCTTGTTCCCAAGAAATGATCATAAGAGAAGCCTTCAAGAACTTTCCCTAAGTACCAGTCCAAAAGATACCTGTGTGCCTGGACAGCATTTCAGCTTTCCCAAACACAGTGAAGCCTGGGCTCTATGACCTCACATAAAAACTGTTGTCATGGTTACAGTGAGTCCTAATTCTGCAAGCAGCAGTGTCTACTAGAGTGGGCTAGGGTTAAGATTTGAAAAGAGGAGAAGGTGGGCAGGAATCCTTTTCAGGTAAGTCAGAGCAAAAATTCTTTGGGTGAACATGAGCTTCCAATCAGTGTGTGTACTTGTTGAGGGGCTTTAAAGAAAGGGGGAGGAAGGCTGAATACAGTGTGTGAGGAACTTTGAAATATAACATAAATGTGATCTTGACAAGAGTTACAGTAGCAAGGACAAGAGGGACACCCTCCCAGAGCATGGCCATGCATAACTGGACAGACAGGGCACCATTCCCACACAGGGTAAAGAGGTCTTATGAAGATCTGCACAGCCTCCAATTCCCTAGTAAGGCATCCTCTAGACTTTGGAGGACTAGCCCCTATTGTTTAACTACCTGTGATACTCCATCATGGGATCTCACCACAGAAGGAAGGAAATGCATCATGGTACTACCTTGTAGGACCTCTCTTATAGGTCTCACAACACAGAATCATCTGTCTTTCCACATGGCCCATGGGCCCAGTCCACCAGGGAACAGTCATATGACCGATGAATGACAGGGTCTTTCCTTACAACCATTCTCTCCTAAGTGTTTGATCAATGATTTGTTTCATCATGACATGGAGTGAAAACACATGATTCTGATGTGTTGCCTTAAGGATGGTCAGGGATGCTCTGAGTACACTTGAGATGACAGAAAAGGACAGTATTTTTCTGTTTACATTTCCACAGGTCAATTATTTTTGTTTTGTTTTCTTTTTTGTTTTTGTTTTACAGAAATGGGGATCATATTAGGGGGGAAAGCTGGGTACACTACTGAGGTCTCAGAGGATGCAGTACATCAATCCTAATGAAAAATAGGTACTCTGAGGATGGCAGGACCAAAAAGAAGGAAAATACAAAGGAAAAATAGATGGGGCCAGCATGAATTGCTTACATTCAAAAGGCCCAAGATGGAGATATTTGGCCCTGGGCCTGCCTATACCTGTCCCTGAAGAGGCCGGGGCCCAAGAAGAGGAGATGCAGGTCTAGGCCAGTTATTAACCCTGAAGAGGCCTGGGCCCAAAGAAGTAGAGAGGTGGGCCTGGGCCTATTCCAAACCCTGATGAGTCCTGGGCCCAAGAAGAAGAGATGTGGGCATGGGAGAATCCCTTATCTTGAAGAGGCCTGGGGCCAAAAAGAGGAGATGTGGGCCTGGGCCTATCACTTAACCTGAAGAGGCCTAGGCAAAAGAAGATGATATGTGGGCCTGGGACTATCACATAATCTGAAGAGGCCTGGGCGAAAGAAGAAGTGATGTGAGCCTGGGCCTTTCCCTTACCCAGAGAGACCTGGGCCCAAGAAGAAGATTTGTGGACCTGGGCCTATCACTTAACCTTAAGAGGCCTGGGCCAAAGAAGAAGATATGTGGGCCTAGGACAACCCTTAGCCTGAAGAGGCCTGGGCCCAAGAAGAAATAGTGTGGGCCTGGGCCTTTCTCTTACCCTGAAGAGGCCTGGACCTATACTTACCCTGAATAGGCCTGGGCCCAAGAAGAAGATATGTGGGCCTGGGCCTTTCGCTTACCCTGAAGAGGCCTGAACCCAAGAAGAAGATATGTGGACCTGGGCCTTTCTCTTACCCTGAAGAGGACTGGGCCCAAAAAGAAGAGATGGAGGCCTGGGCCTTTCTCTTACCCTGAATAGGCCTGGGCCCAAGAAGAAGAGATGTGGGCCTGCGCCTTTCTCTTACCCTCAACAGGCCTGGGTCCAAGAAGAATAGATGTGGGCCTGGGCTTCTCCCTTACCCTGAAGAGGCCTGGGCCCAAGAAGAAAAGATGTGTGCCTGGGCCTTTCCCTTACCCTGAAGAGGCCTGGGCCCCAGAAGAAGAGATATGGGCCTGGGCCTTTCCCTTACCCAGAAGAGGTCCAGGCCCAGGAAGAAGAGATGTGGGCATGGGCTTTTCCCTTACCCTAAAGAGGCCTGGGCCCAAGAATAAAAGATGTGTGCCTGGGCCTTTCCTTTACCCTGAAGAGGCCTGGGCCCCAGAAGAAGAGATATGGGCCTGGGCCTTTCCCTTACCTAGAAGAGGTCCAGGCCCAAGAAGAAGAGATGTGAGCCTGGGCTTTTCTCTTACCCTGAAGAGGCCTGGGCCCAAGAAGAAGAGATGTGGG
>CAJQZJ010032488.1:3832884-3853220 GCA_907164525.1 Lophiomys imhausi
AGATGTGGGCCTAGGCCTTTCCCTTACCCAGAAGAGGTCCTGGCCCAAGAAGAAGAGATGTGGGCCTGGGCCTTTCCCTTATCCTGAACAGGCCTGGGCCCAAGAAGAAGAGATGTGGGCCTGGGCCTTTCTCTTACCCTGAACAGGCCTGGGCCCAAGAAGAAGATATGTGGGCCTGGTCCTATCACTTATCCTGAAGAGGCCTGGGCCCATGAAGAAATATGTTGGTCTGGGCCTACCCCTTAACCTAAAGAGGCCTGGGCCCAAGAATAAAAGATGTGTGCCTGGGCCTTTTGCTTACCCTGAAGAGGCCTGGGCACAAGAAGAAGAGATGTGGGCCTGCGCCTTTCTCTTACCCTGAAGAGGCCTGGGCCCAAAAAGAAGAGATGTAGGCCTGGGCCTTTCTCTTACCCTGAAGAGGCCTGGGCCCAAGAAGAAGAGATGTGGGCCTGGGCCTTTCCCTTACCCTGAAGAGGCCTGGGCCCCAGAAGAAGAGATGTGGGCCTGGGCCTTTCCCTTACCCAGAAGAGGTCCAGGCACAAGAAGAAGATATATGGACCTGGGCCTATCACTTACCTTGAAGAGGCCTTGACCCAAGAATATGATATGTGGCCTGGGCCTATACTTACACTGAAGAGGCCTGGGCCCAAGAAGAAGATGTGGGCCTGGGACTACCCCTTACCCTGAATAGGCCTGGGCCCAAGAAGAAATGTGGGCGTAGGCCTATCCCATACCCTGAAGAGGCCATGGCCAAAGAAGAAGATATGTGGGCCTGGGTCAATCATTTAACCTGAAGAGGCCTGGGCCCAAGAAGAAGATATGTGGGCATGAGCCTTTCTCTTACACTGAAGAGGCCTGGGCCCAAGAAGAAGAGATGTGGGCCTGGGCCTTTCCTTTAATTTGAAGAGGCCTGGGCCCCAGAAGAAGAGATGTGGGCCTGCGCCTATCAATATCCTGAAGAGGCCTGGGCCCAAGAAGAAGAGATGTGCGCCTGGGCCTAATCTGCAAATGTAAAATGACCCAGGCCCAAATAAGAAGTGATGTGAGCATCATCTAATACAGTCCCTCCAGTGTCCAGGACAAAGCACTGTCACTCATGAATTCCATGCCAAAATGCTAACATAAAATTAGCCTAGATAATTTTCACCCATCATCCCATACCCATACAAAGAACTGTACCCAGGACAAATGGGTTTAGAAACTATCACTGTGGTGAAACTGTGTACAAGAGGCACTCTGATCCCAGGCCTCAATTCATTCTTATTTTACAATCAACCAAGTCATCAATATAGACACACCCTACTTATTCAACCATTATTTTACACTCAGCTACTACTCTGTATACACTTATGATTGACACAATCTAAATACAGATGTGTGGATGATACTCAAGACTTCTTTCAATACAGACCACATCCTCAACCAAGGTGACCAAGGAGGATACCAACACCATAACTCTGCAAGGATGCACCTATCAAGGAACATACAATACCAAAAAGGGTGTCATACTGCACCCTGTAACTTTCTGAGACAAGACCTTTATTCAACTGATTTCTTTACTAACAAAAAAGTATTAAATGTAACTCAGACCATATGTTTACCTGGACTAAGTGAAAATTGATCTCGTTAAAATTAACAGACATCTGTATTCACTTTATCCTCCAAGATATTAATGATGAGCTGATGATCAATACAGGTGCAAGGCCATTAACAGAAAACTGGGCAGCTCCTTAAACATAAGAATTCTGGGTCCATATTGTCAACAAGGGTGTGTGGGCCACATCCTCTCTCCATACAACCCAGAATTCCACTACAAAGGAGCCAGGCCTTATAATGACCTGCACACAAAAGGAAATAGACCCAACCATGACCCTTACCTGGTCGAAGCCAGGCATGATCTCAACTCAATTTCTTGAAAAAAATCACAGCCTTCGTTGTGACCCAGTCCATGCCATATAACAAGAAATCTGGACTCACCATGGATGAGTGACATCACACCAGAGGCCATGAACTCCAATCAATTCCAATCTGGAAGTTCTGTTTGGTACCATTGTGGTTTGTGGGCTGTGATGCCAATCTAACACAGACAACATTCTCTCAAGTGTGTCAAGACAACATCGTGGCTTCTATGTAATCTGGACCAACATGACCATCAAAGAGCATGGATACTCCATGGGATCAAGGGTGTGCGGGCCGCACCCAGGGAATCCCTTGTGTCCACCTCTTATCTGGAATACTGCAAATGTTGGAGAGCAATTTAACCTCAACATACCACTCCAGAAAGCCTGGAAAACACTTTGACACCATGAGGTAGATGTCTGAAGAACAACAAAGACAAAGGCTACAGAGTGACATCAAAAGGACCCTGCAGCTCCCTGATCACAGGGGATCAGCTTAA
Organism: Lophiomys imhausi; assembly: GCA_907164525.1. Classification (NCBI taxonomy): domain Eukaryota; kingdom Metazoa; phylum Chordata; class Mammalia; order Rodentia; family Muridae; genus Lophiomys; species Lophiomys imhausi. The sequence continues at coordinate 3,835,283 of CAJQZJ010032488.1, forward strand.
ATTCAAGGGTGTGTGGGCCGCACCCTCTCTTCATAGGACCCAGTACTATGCTCACAAAAAGGGAGCCAGGACCACACCATGGCCTTAATGGGACAAGGAAACACTCTGCTCAGTGAACAAACAATATGTTCATGCCTTAATGAGAATGATCAGATGGCACATGGCCCTGTCATGACCTATCCAGAATTTATTCAATGTACAACTCTGTTCACTAAAAACCTTAGATACATAGACAATGCTTCATACTCTATTACTGACCCCCATTTGATCGTGAAAGCTAGAGGATCCCTTATCACCAAAATTCCTGGTAAAATTTAACTGTAATGGTTGTGGGACACTCCCTCTCTTCATCAAACCTGGGAGTACATTCAGGCCATAGAAACAATGACCACAAATCATGGCCTTCATCATGTCTGGACCACACGAGACCAACAATCTTGGCAAATGTTGGAATGCTGGGTGTGTGGGCCGCACCCAGGAGCCACTATTTTCCCAGCTTTCTTCAAGACATTCAGGACAAGTGATCTTGTGTGTGTCAACCTACATCAAGACCTCAGAGGAAGTTGGACCACCACAGAAAACAGAGTTGGTGTCTGTTATGTGATGTCACCTTCATAAACCTCAAGACCATGGTCCAAACTGTCATGTCTGGACATCTGGGGTCCTCCCCTACCCATTGTTGACATTTGTCCTCCATCTGACCAGCAACCCATCAGATTATGAATGTGATGAACCAGGAGTAGACATACAACTTTCATACAAATGTGGAATGGAAATCCATGAAATCCCTCCTCTGGAGGTGTGTCTGTGGACATGTTCACTGGCAAGACACTGTTGCCTAGGATTCCTTAATCCTTCTCCAGAGACTGCCTAGAAGAATCCAGAATTATACATGGATATCTATCCATTATTCCTTATAAATGTCATATGTCCTAATGCTGTATATAATTTCAAATAAGTACATTTTATCTGCGGCCATGAGTATCCTGAGATGCTTATTCTGGCCCTTTCCCCATTATTTCAAAATGATATTTCAACCTTTGAACTTCTTAAAGCTAGACTGTGGTGGTTGCTTACAAAAAGCAAATGTAGAGGGCTCCCTGTGTAAGACAAATATCTGTATACTCAGTCTTCATCCTCAAGATCAATGTATATCTGTCCGTGGGTTCTATATTTACCCTTTGTTAGTCTTTAAAAGCAAGTATTAGTGAAAGTGGCCAAGTATGCAGGAACCTTCACCTCATCTTAAATTCACTGACATAAAATTTCTAAATTAGGGCCACAGTTACACACCCCTTCCAGTGCCAATATCAGATTAGCACCAATTCTTAGAGAAGTGCTGATGAAGGACTGGGAGGCAGAGAAGGAGCATAGGGATCAGTGGGTCACAGGGCACCAGGCTGAGACTCCACATGAGGAAGAATGCACTGCCAGTGCTATCCCATGCATGGACACAAAACAGTCAGATACACATTCAGGTCACAGGACCAGAACATGTCTGATGATCCTTCAATTAAAAGAACTAGACCCTGATAGGTTTCTTCTGTGGACTTGTATGTGGTGAGCTTGGGAAGCTCAGGTGGCAGATGTTGGATGTGTTCACTATGAAGCTACATACACCTCTGCCTCCCTAAACCCTGGCCTCTGTCGCTGTACACTCTTCCCAGTGCCCCAAGGCCTTTGTGGGATTTCTGTGGAAAACATTCTGTGGATTTTCATGGACTTGTGAGTCCCTGGTCCTTCCTTACAGTTGAACATCTATGGTCAAAGGACTCCTCCTTCTGACCTAAATTAGATTCACTCTTTGCTCTATACCCACTTCCTTTCCCTTCGGAGATGAGAGTCTATCAGACAACATGAAAACAAAGGGCAATGATCATGTGCTTCACTGGCTCTCCCATAGACTTTCAGGTGACACCCTAAGGAGGTTTGAGCTTCATCTACCTGGCCACACAACTCCTAGACAGGGGCCTGAAGACTCTGAACAAAGTGCACTTGGGCCAGCATCAGAGGGAAGGGTGTTTGCAGTTCACATACATCAGTGACTTTGACCTAAGCAGACCTGCCAGGGAATGGGTCATTAGTCCTGATGATGGTTCCATCACCTTATCCAAATCTCTTATCCCATTCCTTGGTCATTCACCTATTGATGGCTGGACTTGAGGATACAAAAATGGGGAAAGACTCCACGAGTGACTGTTAGTGTTTGCACATAGACACCCTGCCACTAAATATGTGGATGTTTGAGCATTTACTATAACCTACAACAATAAAAGCCCTCTATAAATGTCAAATGAGTTTATTAAAATAACTAATTAGAGAGGCTTTTTTTTTAAATCCCAGATGTGAGGCTGCTTAAGACACAGGTGTAAAGTATTAACTGTCTCATGAGCTAGCAGGGGCGTGGCTGAACTAGCTGAGCAAGTTTTACTTTGAGGACTTGGGAGAGAGGAATAAAAACCCAGAGCCCCAAGGAAAAGGAGGCTCTACAATGAAGTAGGAGAAAAGGGGTTACTAAGGAAGAGGGTCCCTACAAAGAAGTAGGAGAAAAGGCTCTACAAAGAAATAGAAGAGGGGCCGGGCGGTGGTGGCGCACGCCTTTAATCCCAGCACTCGGGAGGCAGAGGCAGGCGGATCTCTGTGAGTTCGAGGCCAGCCTGGTCTACAAAGCGAGTCCAGGACAGCCAGAGCTGGTAAACAGAGAAACCCTGTCTCGAAAAACACAAAAAAAAAAAAAAAAAAAAAAAAAAGAAATAGAAGAGGGGTTCTACAAAGAAGTAGAAGAGAAGGGGGCTACAAGAAAGAGGGGGCTCTACAAACTAGGAGAAAGGGCTCTACAGATAATTAAAAAGGGGGGCTCTACAGAAGTAGGAGAAAGGGTGCTAGAAAGAAGTAAGAGAAGAGGGAGGCTCTACAAAGAAATAGGACAAAGGGAGCTACAAAGAAAGCTCTCCAGGCTGCTGGAAATGCTGCCTGTTCTTTCTGCTGCTGTCTCCTTGAGTTCTACTGAGATTGGTATTAGCCCCAAATAACCCAAAGACCCTAATCAGCAGGAAGTAGTTCAAAGAGACCTATATCACTTCTCCCTTTAACCTTCTTTCTCTCCCACCAAGGGTTGGGGGGCTGGGAGGAGCAAGGGTTGGAAGGGTAGTAAAGATTTTAAGTATAGTAAAATAAGTAGAATATAAAAATAATAATAATAAAAGCCACTTGTTACAGTATAAACCCTCAAGGAGCCTGGATGAATCCTAACTGAGAGAACCCCAGGACAAAGACTGATGGGAAAGTAGCCCAGGCAGAACGTGAACCCAGAGCAACCAAGGACACATTCTAAACCTCAGGAATCAGGGATCAAACCTGGTCAAACAAACCAAGTCCCCAAAGTACACAAGGATGCATCCTGCACTATTGTTCCTATGGGAAACCCTCTAACACAAGGATCCATGGCATGAGAACCCTCCCCTTGAGTTGCTCATCTTCAAGGTCCAAAATTATCCCAAACAAGACAGATTAACACTGCCCAACCTTTGGTCTTTTCCCAGATATTGGAGGCAAGGTCCTATTGTCCAAAACACCAAGCAGATGGGATATGGGATTCAGAGAATGTTGGCTGTATGTGACATTAAAACCTTCCCAATGGGGGCAAGCTTTCATAATCCTGGTAGGTTCTATAGAAGCTGCCAAGGGAGGGAAGCATCAATTATGATACCTATTAACCAACAAATGACCAACATAGTAGGATGTCCCAAAAAGTATAATAGTGACATTCCTATCAGGTGATAGATGGTCTGTGTCATTGGACTTAACTTATTTACAGCTTGTTCAATGGGAGAGACATCCTGCCTGGTACTGGAATCCTAGCCACTTACCCACCAGCACTGATGTCATGTGTCTTATGAGAGAACCTACTAGTGACATTTTATTTAACTACTGTAATTCCTGACTGCATCTTCCATGTTTATCCTAGTAATCACAGGGCAGGTGTCTCCTAGAAATAACATGGAAGCAGCACTCAAGAAACCACAACAATATCCTGCTTAAATGAGATCTAAACAAGGACAATACTATGGCAAATGTTAGTGTGGTTGGGGACATCTCATAGGGCCTCACCCTGAGACACTGGACATGCTTGTGTAGTTGGGGCCACCTCATTGGGACTCATCCTGAGACACTGGACCTGCTTGTGTAGATGAGGAGACTTCATGGGGTCTCATCATCAGACATTGGACATGCTAGTGTAGATGGAGACACCTCATGGAGTCTCATCCTGAGACATTTGACATGCTTGTGTAGATGGGGATACCTCATGGGAACTCATCCTGAGACCCTGGACATGGTAGTGTGGATGAGGGCACCTCATGGGGACTCATGTCAAGTAAAGAACTATAAGTAGTATGCATTGCTGAGAGTGAGATTTAGTTGTCCCCCAAAATTAGTCCCCTACTTGAATCCAATGCCTATTATACAAGTCTGAAAACATACACAGGCAAGCAACACTGAACAGTCAACACATGGTAGGCAAACATTTACACATTTATCTATAAATATGCATCAATAATTAAGAAAAAGTCACCATGAATTTAAAAGGGGTTAAATAAAGGAAATGGTAATAAGAACATATTCATAGAACAAGAAGAGAGAATGATGTGTGATTTTACTTTCTTATAAAAATTGCAAGTATAAAATCTTAGTAATAATTAATGGAAGTAACTTTGGCTGGATCATATACTCAGTACTATAATACTGAGGCAGCCATATGCCTTTCTTGTGTTTGTAGTTTATTTCAACACTCCTGACTTAATCCCTATATCTCTTCTCACACTGAGTCACCATCAAAGATATTATAACACCCTATTGGACATGCTTGTTCTATGGTGATAAGCAGAGCCACTTAAACTTTAAATCAGCTGATACCCCAGGGTATACTGCTCTAATTCTCCAATAACCCCCACACTTCCATCACATATCCCCAAGTCCCATATCTATATCAAACTACAGCCTTACTATTCTGCCTTCACCTGGAAACAAAGTCACACAGACAGAAGAGAAGACTACAGGCACACTAGTGTCTCACTGGATCAGCAGAACCCTTCTCTGTCTTTTGTTTCAGATTGATACAGAGACTTGAGTCTGTCAGACTCCAGCAATCCAGGAATTATTCTATAAATACATTTTCAAGTTTCTTATTTCAATGACTTAAAGAAAGTAGATATAGTTATGACACTCACCTATTTTCTAACAACTCAAATGCACTTACGGTGATTCTGTGCTACCTTCCTACATATTAAATTTAGTACAAATCATGTGGTTGGTTAGTCCATATCAGGAATAAAACTTCTTTTCTTTGCTATTTGTCTTTTTTAATAGCTTGGGCAATAACAGCAATCATATAATGAGGAATCCTTTCTAATTTCAACAAGTGACTGAACAGAAACAAAAGGCATTAACTTTTTTCCTTAAGTAAAGTTAATGAACAAATAAAAACTGAAATGTCCTACATGTTTCAGATGACTTGGCTTCAAAACTTTTCTGTGTTCCTCAGGAAATATAAATTTATGGTTCATTTTTTTCTAAAAATTTTTTTAATAATTTATTTTTTATTTCTTCAAGTTACATCTCAATCACAATCCCCTCCCTACTCCCCCCTCCAGTCCCACCCTTCCACCCTCCTCCCCCTCAACCCCCCCATCCTCTTCCCTTCCTTTTTTTTGTTTAAGGTATTTCTTTTCCCCCCAACAGCTCTCCCTTTCAGTCCAAAAAATGGTTCTTTTTCTTATAACTATAAATTCAATACAAAACAACAGAAATAAATAGGCCACAATTATAAGAGTTATATGGCTTAGCATACATTCCCAATGTCCAGTCCATATGTATTTGGCACCTGACTTTAACATTCTACTATCTAACCATCTCCATGAGTTTAAAGTTCTATATCTAACTCAGCTTTCATACTAACTTGCCTCATAATTTTTAAAATATCTTCTTAGATCCAGAACACCCTCTTGATTCCTAAACAACTCAAAATTTAACTATGAGACTCTAGCTATCTATTCTTCAAACACCTCAGAGACCTGAGAGGGATAAATATATCTGATTATATAGGAAGTGTAGGGACTGCAGCTTCCAATACTAAGAAATGATATACCAGTGGCTGCCTGGACAGTTCCCATTTTCTCTCCATACATTGCAGCATCAATCTTCAGCTATTTGGACCCACTTCTCTGACAGACATTGATTGTAGAGCAGGAATTATGAAGGACTTACCTACCCTGTCTTGGCAGAGCTAGGCTGTCGACTTATCTGCTTCCAAGTTTTGTCCTTTTTGGACAGAAGTCTGTCTACAGTTGAAGCAAGGGGTTTTTCTTGCCAAGAGAATGGCTTACCACCAATTCAATCATCTCCCACTGGAGATTCTTCAATGCTCATCTTCTACATGGAGTAGAATGGGGGTGCTGTCAGTAGCTGACATGTCTCGATATCAAAAATTCTTAAGTTAAGAAAACATCTTTGAATGCCATATTCTGCAGATCTCTTGAGGTTTTTGAAGATGCCCTACCTATCTCTTATATTTAGATAAGCAAATATTGCTTGTCTCTTAGCAACTTGATTTCTGAGTAGCTTAGAAAATAACTGTGATAGACTGTCATAGTAACTAACAAAATGATATGTTTTCATGACTATTAGTTTCTGTTTCTTAATTATCCTAAACAGTTTATGTCGGTTGGTAGCGATAGGTCAAAACTTGACATTTCATTTTTAAGTATTACTACGAACAATACCTTTAAGAAGCGTTACCCTTAATTTTGTATCAATATACAAAGATCAATACCAATGTGGCCAAATATAATCTTAATTTTGTATCAATATACAAAGATCAATACCGATGTAGCCCAACACAATCTTAATTTTACATTAATATACAAGGGTCAATACCATTGTGGCCAAATATAATCTTAATTTTGTATCAATATACAAAGATCAATACTGATGTAGCCCTATACAATCTTAATTTTGCATTAATATACAATGGTCAATACCAATTTAGCCAAATATAATATTAATTTTGTATCAGTATACAAAGGTATAAGGCTATATTCAATAATCTGTCCTTTTTTCTTGATCTTTCCTATACTATGTCTATGTCCCATTTTTCTCAAGTCTGTTCACTCCTATATAGGAGAGAAAGGAGGATACAGAAAAGAAAAAGAGAGAAGTCCCTGGGTCTAACCTCCAAAACCCATTTAACAAGACCATTTAACAGCTTGTAGTCTTTTCCCCTAAATAACAAAATTTTCTATTATCTACCAAATAAAATAAATTTTGTATTGGCTCTTTGTGAATTTCACATCATGTATCCTAATATTACTCAAATACTCACCCTCTACCTTTGAAACATCTCCCACAACAGAGGGGGAAAAATCTCCTTATGGAAGCTGTAGTGTGTCACAGTGTGTCCCACAGTATGCCTTTTGTCCACACTACTTTGCTTATAAACATTCATTGCAATGACTCCTTGGTCTGGTATGAGGCCTCTGGATTCTCCTGGATCCCATTGGGACTCCTTTCAGATATCCTTTTGTTGCCATGTGTCATGGAAGCCCTGTAGTTTTGGGTTAATCCATGGGATAGACTTTGGAGTGGGCTGTACAAAGCCCTGGATCTGGACCTGAGAGATATATGATCTGGTCAGCCAGCCAGCTGTTCTACTATCAATCCCTGAAAGCCAGCTCACAAAAACACCAAAACCAAGGCCAGCTCTACCCTGTTGCCCAGGTGAGGTGCAGGGACCACTCTCTCTAGTGTTGCAGCTGGTGAAGGACATGGCCAGTTCTCCCACTATCATGACCCCAAGACCAGCACTCCTGCCTGTGATAGATGTCAAGGTATGGGAGAGGTAAAGGAGGGCATTTCTCCCTCAATCACACCAACCAGCAGACAAGAGGCAGGGCCAGTTCTCCCACACTCAAGCCACAGGACTGGCTCATCAACAATCCCTACATCCAGGTCCAGCTTTACTGTGCTGCTCAGGCAAGGTGCAGGCCCTGCTCTCTTGAGTGATGCAGCTGGCTAGGGGAAGGGTCAGCTCTCCTGCTCTCATGCATCCCGTGGCCAGCTCTCCCATTATGCCTAGGTGGGGGCAGACAAGTTTTGCAAAGCCCTTAGACATCAGCATGTCTCCAGTGGCAACCCACACCAAGGATGTCCACCTGGCTTTTGGTGGTAATAGACACCTGCTAGTGCAGGACCATAGTCCCAGATATGGCCCCTGGTGGCAGCACAGGCCAATTCTGCACCATGGTCCCTGGTGGCATCACTATCTATTCACATCAGACTGTTCCTTACTACCCTTGAGTCTCCAGTTCTGCCTCTCTTCATTGTGTCCATATCTTCCTGTTTTTCTTTCTCTTCCATTTCTCCACTACTTGTTTGGGTGGTGCTCAAGGTTCTGAGTGTCTGGGGTTGTCTCAGGAGTGCTATGCCACACTCTTGAATTATGGTGTCAGGCAGGGGTCATCTTGGAAATGGTCTGTCTCACCCCCCAAAGTTTGTGCAATGCCTGACTTGTGGTCTTTTCAGGATAGGTCCCTCTCAGGCTTGCTCTTTGCCCTGCAAAGAGTGGCCCCTTGCAAGGGTCTTCTGTCTCAGACTCACACCTGCTCAGGTTCACTGGTCTCAGGTAATGCTCTTCTAGACCTCATGTTACTCCCCATCCTCAGAGACCTTTCTTGACTGCCTAACACCAGACTGGTATTTCCCTCAGGCTCACTTTTTTTTCAGAAAAGATTAGGCTACTAATCATTCAGATGTTTATAGGTCAAAATACTGAGCATAGATATAGCACCTCTACTCTCTGCCATCTACTGACACACATGTGATAAAGCAACCACAACGACAATCCCAGAGGGACAAGAAACTGACCAAAAGCCATTAGATATTGTACTAAAATTATGGGCAGATAGTGTATCAAATAATCAGCTGAACTAGGATTAGTACAACATAGTTGAAGACAAGAAAAATAACTTAAAACTGCATGTATAAAGACAAGAAAGGCCCTTAAAAAAGAAAGGGAAAAAATCCCATATAGAAATTCAAGAAATGACAACTAAACCATGTGAGGAAATGAATGACCCCCTTAAAGAATTACAGGAAAACAGAAACCAACAGTACAAGGGAATAAAACAGTTCAAAACCTGACAAAGTAGAATTGGTGAAGAAAATCCAAACTAAGGGAATTCTGGAAATGAACAATTTGAGAATTCAAACAGGAACTATAGAAGCAAGCTTCAAAAGCACCTTCACATCAAGGATGGACATTACCTCAGGATGAAACATTGGAAAAATATTCCAAGTAAGTGGACCTAACATACAAGTTGTTGAAACCATTTTAATATATAACAAAATAGACTTCAAGTCAAAACTAATGAGAAGAGGTCGGGAAGGACACTACCTAGGCATCAAAGGGAAAAACCACCAAAGGATGTTTCAGTTAATGTCTATGCCTTAAACACAAGGGCACCCAAGGTTTAAAACACTGCTCCAGGTAGAAATCACATAGTGGCACTCACACTCTGTTACAAAGAGATTTCAAACCCACTCTCACCTGTAGACAGGTCATCCAGATGAAAACTAAACAGAGAAATACTAGAGCTAACTGATGTCATAAACCAAAGAGACCTAACAGATATTTACAGAACATTTCACTCAATCACAAAAGTATATACACCATCTTCTCAGAACCTTGTGGAAATTTCTCAAAAATTGACCAATTCATAGATGCAAAGCAAGTCTCAACTGATACAAGAAAATTGAAATAACCTTCATCCATTCTGACCACCAGGGACTCAAGCTAGGCACCACCACCAACTGAAACAACAGAAAGCTTACAAACTCACAGAAACTGAAGAACTCTCTATCAAATGAAAAACAGGTCAAAGCAGAAATTAAAAAATAAATTATCACTTTCTGGAATTGAATAAAATTGAAAATAAAACATACTCAAATTAATTGAACTCAGTGATGTAAGAACACAGTACTAAGGGCTAATATTTAAAAATATATATCTATTTCATACTAGTGACTTCACAGATCTGCTGACAGCTCTAAAAGACAAGAAGAAATCACAACCAGTAGGAGCAGATGACAAATGAAAAGGGCACATTACATCAGACACAGAGAAAATCCAGAGAGTCCTAAGGACATTCTTTAAAAACCTGTATTCCACCAAATTGGAATACTTAAAAGAAATCGATCATTTTCTGAATACATATAATTTATAAAATTCAACCAAGGTGAGATAAGCAACTGAAACAGGCCAATAACCTGTAGGCAAATAGAAGCAGGACTGAGAGTCAACAAACCCAAACAAGCCCAGAAAAGATGATGTAGGGCAGAAGTCTACCAGACTTGCAAAATTTCTCAATTTATCCCACAAAACACAAACAGAAGAAACCATGTGCTATTCATGCTAGAGGGCCAAGTTTTCCTAACACCTAAACAATAAGACACCCAACAAAGAAAATTACAAAACAATCTCCTTTATGAACACAGATGCAAAAATGTTCAACATAAAACTTGAAGACAACATTAAAGAAAGATTATTAACCATGATCAAGTAGGCTTCTTCCCAGAGATGCAGGAATAGCTCAATATAAAAAAATCAATAAATGTAATCCACTATATAAACCAACTGAAAGAAAAAAAAAAGAAACATCATCTCATTAGAAAAGGGTTGACAAAGATTATTTATTTAATCTTGACAAAGATTAGGGATACAAAATATATGTCAACATAGTAAAGGCATATGCATCTGTGCACATACACCACATACATATTACAATTTTTAAATGGAAAAACATACATATTTTTTGAATGAACACAACGTGGAGAGGTAGTTTTCTTGTAGATGCTTGCTAGGCATGCTTGAGGTCTCAATTGGATCCTCGGCAGGATTAAAATAGACATAAAAAGAAATGTTACAAATGCTGGCATTAAATGCATGCCAAAATGATTTAGGATGACACTGAAATGATCCAGAGGTTCCCCTTCACTGTATTCGGAGATGTTTTAAACTATTAGTCCTCTCATTTTTAAGATTATGACCTCAAATCTTAGAACACTTTATCAATGATTTTAAGGAAGTCTTCACATGGCCTTTCTTATTTCCCAAGCCTGCCCTATCCCTAATCTTCCTGCTTCAAAAAAGCAGAATTTTACTGTACTTCTCCCATGGAACACAAGGTCTTCCCTTAACCCTATGTGCCTTCTTCAAAAGCCTGATCTTCTGGTATCCTCTCTATGCTGAATTACATGCTACACTATGCACAGACTTCCCACATGAGAGTGAACACATCTGTTTGCCTTTGGAGTGACAGTCAAGAGACATTCGTGTCATTAAACAGATAAATTTAGAAAAAGATGACTTTTCAGTACTCTGCCATTTTAAAACATGAGATTAAATACCACACAATTTAGCATCCCACAAAAATTGACATTTGATTTCAGAGAGATAAGTTGCTAAATTGAATATGGGGAAACTGACTTTTGGGGAAGCATGAGCTGAGTCAAATTAAGCTTCTCTCCTGTGCAACATTTTAGAACCTTCCCCGTCTGACGCTCAATCTCAAATTACCACTCAATATTTCATATTTAACCAAGTGTTTCTGTGCTGTGCATTCCAAGAAACTAACGTTCATCAAAACACGCTGCAGAAATGAGGGTCTAATTCTTTAAGCAATGAGAGCACATTAAATGCCCTATCCATGTTCCATTTAATCATCTAAATTTGCTTTAAGCCAATCTCCTGGACCTTTAATAACAAATACACTAAGTTTACCTTATACTAAATAAAACCATTCAAAGACAAAAAATGGCTTGAGTATGAGCCTATGTATCCTCTTTATTATTTTTAACTGATACCTAAAACTTTTAAATATTCACAAATGTCATGTTTTGACAACAATATACATTGCAAATTTGTTCAAGTGTAAACATATCTCCTCAAAAATTATCATTTCTTTACAGTAAAACATTCAAAATACTCTTTAAATTAGTGCAGGATAGATTTTAATCAACACACTGTGGAGTTGTCTGGGAAGAGTGATCCTCACTGTAATGTTGATTTAGTCTCTCAAAAAAAAAAGGAAGGAAGGAGAGAGATAGATAGAGAGAGAGAGAGAGAAGGAAGGAAGGAAGGAAGGAAGGAAGGAAGGAAGGAAGGAAGGAAAGAAGGAAAGGAAACAGACTAGACCAGAGAGTGAAGAATGTTTGCAGCCATCAACTCTGAAATTTTCGTTTCAGCATCCTAATTCATAGATTACATTAAGATTGCCTCATGATGCCAGGGAGTTGTTCAAATTCTAGTTATCATGCTGGTTTTCAGACACCAAGGAAGAAGTGATGGAAAGAGACACTTTCTCAGCCACATATCAGCTCCTTCTAAGCAGAACCATATGAACTCAGTCAAACATCTTGGTGAGCTATGATGTGGCCTGGCTGGGTAACATTAAAATTACAGGCATGACAAGGAAGCTGGGGGTAGCTCAGGTTCATGCATTGTGATTTTCACAACAGGAGGACATAACCCAGCTAGAGCACCACTTCTGAACAATTATAACCACAATTAGAACTGTGGATGAAGTATCTGGGATCACCACACAACCAAGAAGCAACTTGTGCTATAAACTGCTCTCTCAAGGTATTCTCTTGGTTTTCTGAGCTCATGTATCAACAATTTATTTGGGAAGACTTGTGTTCATCTTTTCTTCTAGCACTTAAATTGTGACAATATAAAGTGCAATCTAGTGCAGAAAGAGAAGAAACTTCGGGTTCAGAAAAAAAACCAAAGCCTCCTTCTTATAAGTTCTGCGAAGACAGCCACAAACAAAGCCAAACCAGAAAAACTGGCATATCTCAATTCCCTGACATCAAGAACATGCCAAAAACTTCACCTATCAATCAAAGCAAGGTTTCATACACTGAACAATAGGAATCTGTATGAGAAAAGTCTCTTGGAATTAAAGACAGCTTCTTGGGTTAGTAATGTACCTGAGTGCCAGAGAACTTACCTAACAGTTATGAAATTTCAAGACTGACCCCCAATAATAATACCCTGTATTTCATACATATTAGTACTTCAAAAAAAGGAATAATACATCAATCATACATAAATAAGTTGTTTTCAGGAAATTCAATGAACCTGGAAAAAAATGTTTCAGCATCCAGTAGAATAATGTAAAGGAAACATGCTTGCATATACAAATGTGCACTAGCGCCCAACACTTGTAAGGACACAAATAAACACACACATACACACGTGCATACACAAACACACATAGCAACAACAAATAGTGGAAATAAACAAACAGTACTCATAGATAACTCTCACCATCAAGGGTCTTAATTTTCCAATACTGAAAACTAATCCCACACAACTCAAAGGACATGGACAAGTCAAGATGGTAAATAAATGTAGCCTTTAGTGTCTTTGGTGTAGGAGGTACTTTGCAAGCTACCAAAAGAGAATCACAAAGTCCAACACAGCCACAAAATGTTGGAGCCACACTCTGTTCTGACTATAAGATACACTAGGGCAATGGTGGCACAGAACTTGTGAGAAGAGCCAAGTAATGTCTGATTTGACTTAAGGACCACTCCAGAATATGGAACTCATACCCAGTACAATTTGGATGACCAAGAACTACACACTAAATATCCCAGAGACACTGAGTAAAATGAAACACTACTGGTCAAAATGAAAAGAAAAAAGGGAATTCCAAGCAGTGGTAAAGTTTTTTTTATAATTTATTTTTTATTTCTTCAAGTTACATCTCAATCACAATCCCCTCCCTACTCCTCCCTCCTGTCCCACCCTTCCACCCTTTTCCCCCTCAACCCCCCATCCTCTACCCTTTTTTTTAGTTTAAGGTATATCTTTTTCCCCCAACAACTCCCCCTTTCAGTCCAATAAATGGTTCTCTCTTATAACAATAAATACAATACAAAACAACAGAAATAAATAGGCCACAATTATGAGAGTTATATGGCTTAGCATACATTCCCAATGTCCAGTCCATATGTATTTGGCACCTGACTTTAACATTCTACTATCTAACCATCTCCATGAGTTTAAAGTTCTATATCTAACTCAGTTTTCATATTAACTTGCATCACAATTTTAAAAACATCTTCTTAGATCCAGAACACCCTCTTGATTCCTAAACAACTCAAAGTTTAACTATGAGACTCTAGCTATCTATTCTTCAACCACCTCAGAGACCTGAGAGGGATAAATATATATGATTGTATAGGAAGTGCAGAGCTTGCAGCTTCCAAAACTAAGAAATGACATACCAGTGGCTGCCTGGACAGTTCCTATTTTCTCTCCATACATTACAGCATCAATATTCAGCCGTTTGGCCCCGTTTCTCTGACAGACATTGATTGTAGAGCAGGAATTATGAAGGACTTGCCTACCCTGTCTTGGCAGAGCTAGGCTGTTGACTTACCTGCTTCCAAGTTTTGTCCTTTTTGGACAGCATTTTGTTATTTAGGGGAAGAGACTACAAGCTGTTAAATGGGTTTTGGAGGCTAGACCCAGGGGCTTCTCTCTTTTTCTTTTCTATATCCTTCTTTCTCTTCTATGTAGGAGTGAACAGACTTGAGAAAAAAATGGGACATAGATATAGTATAGGAAAGATCAAGAAAAAAGGACAGATTATTGAATATGCCCTTATACCTTTGTATATTGATACAAAATTAATATTATATTTGGCCACAATGGTATTGCCTCTTGTATATTGATGCAAAATTAAGATTGCGTTGGGCTACATAGGTATTGATCTTTGTATATTGATAGAAAATTAAGATTATATTTGGCCACATTGGTGTTGATCTTTGTATATTGATACAAAATTAAGGGTAACACTTCTTAAAGGTATTGTACCTAGTGGTAAAGTTTTTAACTCCAGCAAAAGTGAGGCTGAGAACAGAGGATCTCTGAGTTCAAAGACTTCCTAGTCTACAGAATGAGTTCATAGGGCTACACAGAGAAACCCTGTCTTAAACAAACAAACAAAAAGTAGCAGCAAAAATACTCCTAATGATAATGTGCTATACTCATAATCAGGGCCCTATTCAGCCAGTGCACAAGCTTCCTCCTGCAGAAGATGGGAACAGATGCACAGACCCACTGCCACACAGTATGCAGAGAGAGTCCTGTCACATACAGCTCCACAAGAGATGTCTTCATCAAATCCCTCCCCTCATTGCTCAGGGAAATCCACAGAAGAATATGAAGAAGAATGTAAGAGCGTGAGGGGACAGAGGACATCAGGAGAACCAGGACTTCTGAATCAACAAGAAAAGCTCTTAGGAACTCACAGAGATTGAACCAGCAAACACAGGCCCGACACACACCTGCACTAGGTCTGCCTAGATGGTACAGATTTCAGCTGAGTATATTTATGGGTTCCTGACTCTTGTGCCTGCACTTGAGAATCTTTTCCTCTTCCTGGGATGCCTTTGTACAGACTGGTTGTGATGATTTTTCCTTTCTCTTATTATATTTTTTGTGTCATGTTTTTCTCTTCTAATGAGAAAAAAAGGTGTGGATCCAGAAGGAAGGAAATGTGGGAAACAAGTGGGACGAGTAGAGAAAGGGAAAACGCTCATTAAGATACAAGGTATGAGAGTGCTTTCAATTGTCAATAAAAGATGGGAATAGACATCACGAATCAGTGGACAGTTAGGCTCACATTATTTCTCCTGGCAGAGACTTAAAGCTACAGGTCCTAGGAAACATCAGGATGACTGAAAAGTGGCAAAAATGTTCAATTCACCATTAAGCAAACCCATGAGGAGTCACTAAAACCAAGAAGTGCATAAGTGTGAGTTTCACTATAGAATTGATTTATCACTGTGACCTTTGAAGCTAGTGCAGGTGACTTTAAATTAAATTTGCTTTAAGCTTTAATTTCAGGACTTTAGTCGGGTTTGGGCAGAATTTGTCCTTTCATTCTCCATCAGAGGATGATATTTTGGGTAGAGAGGACATAATCTCATAGTAATGAATGATACAGGTGTGTGTCTGCCCAAATATTGCCACATCCAACCTTCGTTCCTTCCTGGAAATCCAATTAGAACACAATGAGCCTATGCAGGAGAGAGCACATGCCAAGCTCAGGACGCAAAAGTAGCTACCCCTTCCCCTGCTGCTAAAGCTTGTTCTTTAATCAGGCATCTGACTTCCAAATAATCTCCAAATGACACCCACAGGGTCCTCATCCTCAGGAGTCATGTAACAAGGGAGATATCTGAATGCAAACACACACACACTGTGACGCCCCTAAAACATCTTCAGGCCAGGAGCTGGACTTTGTGTCTCCAAAAAAGAACAAGCTAATTCAACCAAATGTTTAAGGTTTTCACAATTAACCATGAATTTTACAACATTCTGGGTCACTACATGGAATGAATGGTGCCCACAGGCATGGGTGCCCAGCATTCCCACACTTCAAAGTCATTCATGTTCTACATCCAAAATCCATTCTTGAGGAAGTATGGAGACCCGCTGGTTGAGAGGAGCAGCTCTAGCACAGGACAGGCAGAGACTTGAGTGGGGCTGAGGAAACCCGCCCACCACTACATAACCTGCAAACACATGGGGACAGAAGGCTTTGAACATATCAGGACAGCAGGATCATTCACTCACACAGTTACTCGGGTGAAAGTCTGCTGAGGATGGACAAGTAAAATCACATGTTCCCAGGATTCTCTGCACCTCACATGCTAGGCTTTGCCTGCAAAGATCTAATGTGATTTATCAACACTATGTATTTATTCACTGTTCATCTATATACGTTTGTACTGTTCCTACCAAAACCAAGGGTCATTGGCATTGCAGGAAAGAACTCAACTAATAACCCACAAACCAACTCAAGCTTAAAGATTAATGCTGCACAGAGGTAAGGTAGGAAAAAAGATATGGTTACTGTTGGAACTAGATACAAGGGGCAAAGATGGCACCCTGCAGGCTGAGGAGAAACTATAAACCATGATGGCAGTAGAGAACCTGAGATGATGACACAGAATGTGTGCTCAGATATGAAGAAGTAGCGTTGTCCACTGTGTTCCTCCTCTCAAGGACAAAGTTACTAAGAAAAAAAATGCAGGTCTGCCAGGAGACGAATGTAAGGGATTCCCAGGGAGGTGTTTCTGAGAAACATTCCAGCTACTTCCCCAAATCTAAGTGTTTACAAGGATTCTTGAGACAGTCTGGTAAAATAACAAGTATGGACCAAGCTGGGAGATGACTGAGGCCCAGATGCCATTGTGATTCTCAGAATGAAGTGAGGTGAGGTCTCTGTGACCTCACAGGGTAAGTCCCTGCCCTGGAAAAACAGTGTTCTTAGACAGAGGACAGCTCAGAGTCCACTAATGAGGGCTGAGATTCACAGCAAACACATGAGTGTGTGTGGGTTTGAGCTGTGTTCTGGATGGACACTACTGGAAATTCATCACGTGAGTAACTACTCAGTGTGAAGCTCTTCTTCATTGGGGTCTTATGAGATGGGGAGATGGAACATAGTGAGGGACATGAAGTATCCTGCCTGAGGACAGCTCATCCTCAGAAGGGCTCAAAACAGCAAGGATCAGAAGTCTCATAGCAATGGGACTAAGGAACACAGGCAGAGAAATATGTCTACTCACCAGGAGAAAGGCCTTGAAATAAAGCCACACAGGTGTATCTGGACTGGGACTCTAGCCCCCATACTAAGTAAGAGGAAACACTAGAGTTGTCACACCCACATCTGACCACCACTCACAGCTTGTCTAGGGTAGAGAGGCAAAGCATCCCTGGCACAGATGTGTGACATTTCAGTCCCTGGCATTAAAAATCTTTTCATTTGTACTCAGATAACTGCCACAATATGGGAACAAA
>CAJQZJ010032488.1:3862115-3903848 GCA_907164525.1 Lophiomys imhausi
ACATGCTTGTGTAGATAAGGACATCTCATGGGCACTCATTCTGAGACCCTGGACATCCACTAGTGTGGATGGGGACACCTCATGGGGACTCATGGTGAGTAAAGAGCTATAATCAGTACACATTGCTGAGAGAGTGAGAATTAGTTGTCCCCCCAAATGGTCCCCTTCCTGGTTATCCAATGCTTATTATACATGCCTGAAAACATATACATGCAAGCAACACTGAAAAGTCAGTACATGGCAGGGAAACATTTACAGATTTATCTATAAATACGCATCAATAATTAAGAAAAAGTCACCATGAATTTAAAAGAGGTTAAATAAAGGAAATGGTAAGAAGACCATAGTCATCGAGCAAGACAATTATGTATGGTTTTAATTTCTTATATAAATTGCAAGTGTAAATTTTAGTAATTTTTAATGGAAGTATATTTGGCTGGGTCTTATGCTCAATATTGTAATATTGATGCAGGCAGACACTTTTCCTGTGTTTGTAGTTTAAAGTAACACAGAAGAGAAGACTAGAGGTACACAAAAGTCTCACTGGATCAGCAGAACCCTTCTCTGTCTTTTGTTTCAGTTTGATACAGAGACTTGAGTCTGTCAGACTCCAGAAATTCAGGAATTATTCTATAAATACATTTTCAAATTTCTTATTTCAATGACCTAAAGAAAGTAGATATATTTATGATATTCAACTATTTTCTAACAACTCAAATGCACTTACAGTGATTCTGTGCTACCTTCCTACATATTAAATTTACTACAAATCATGTAGTTGGTTGGTCCATGTCAAGAAAAACTTCTTTTCTTTGCTATTTGTCTTCTTTAATAGCTTGGACAATAACAGCAATAATAGAATGGTGAATCCTTTCTAATTTCATCAAGTGACTGAATAGAAACAAAAGGCATTAAATTTTTTCCTTAAGTGAAATTAAGGAACAAATAAAAACTGTGCTGTCCTACATGTTCCACATGACTCAGCTTCAAAACTATTCTGTGTACCTCAGGAAATTTAAATTTACAGTTCATGTCTTTTATGAAATTTTTTAAAATTTGTATTGGTTCTTTGTAAATTTCACATCATTCATCCTAATCATATTCAAATTACCCTCCCCTCATACCTGTACTTCACCTTTGAAACATCCTCTACAACAGAGGGGGAAAAAAACCTCCTTATGGAAGCTGTAGTCAGTGTGTCCCAAAGTATACCTTTGGTCCACACTTCTTTGCTTGTAAATGTTCATTGCAATGACTCCTTGGTCTGGTATGAGGCCTCTGGCTTCTCACCAACCTCACTGGAACTCCTTTCAGATATCCTGTTGTTGCCATGTGTCATGGAGGCCCTGTAGTTTTGGGTTCTTCCATGGGATAGACTTTGGAGTGGGCGATACACAGCCCTGGATCTAGACCTGAGAGGTAGATGATCTGGTCAGCCAGCCAGCTGTCCTGCTCTCAAGTCCTCCAAGTCAGCTCCTCAATAACACCTGATGCAGCCCCTTACAGAGCAGCCATTCAGTGATTTATTTGTTGTCAAGCACTTAACCTGCACCTGAGGGATGCAGTTTGGCCTTTTTTCTGGGACTTTCCATTCAGCTGGTACTTGCTGTGTTTTCCTGATTCTGTAATGAAGTGAAGGTGTGATTCTGCCATGCCTACTTGTGTCACCCTGTATAAGCAGTTGGACCTTTAGTAAATTTTGACACCTTGATCAGTTCTGACTTGACTTGGTGTCCCTCTCTGTGTTCTTTGTCTCTCCAATTCCCAGCCCCCTGTACAGGCACTATAGTCAGTGGTCACAGGTGACGACAAAAACCAAAACCAGGGCCAGCTCTACCCTGCTGCCCAGGTGAGGTGCAGGGCCCACTGTCTCTATTGTTGTAGCTGGTGAGGGACATGGCCAGGCCTCCACTATCATGACTCCAAGACCAGAACTCCTGCCTGACATAGATGTCAAGGTACCAGAGAGGTAAGGGGGGGCTTCTCTCCCTCATCCATACCACCAAACAGCAGACAAGATGCAGGGACAGTTCTCCCACACTCTAACCAGAATGTGCAAGAAGGAGAACTACAACCCAAGCAGATAAACTACAACCATGAAATCACACGGAATAAATAACTTCAGACTACCAAAAGAAAAAGAAGGTAAACACAACACACAACACACACACACACACACACACACACACACACACACACACACACACCATCACCAACACACCACCAAGGAAACAACAAAATAACAGGAGTCAACAGTGACTGGTCATGGATGTCTCCCAATATCAGTGGACTCAAGTCCTGAATAAAGGACACAGACTAACAGAATGGATGCCAAAGCAGAATCCATCCTTTTACTGCATCCGAGAAACACACTTTAACATCAAGGATAGACATTACCTCAGGGTGAAAACATTGAAAAAAATATTCCAAGTAAATAGACCTAACTTATAAGTTTTGAAGCCATTTTAATATATAACAAAATAAGACTTTAAACCAAAACTAATCAGAAGAGATAGGGAAGGAAACTACCTAGGTATCAAAGGAAAAAGCCACCAAAGGATGTTTCAGTTAAAGTCTATGCCTTAAACATAAGGGCACCCACCCAACCTTTAAAACACTGCTCCAGGTAGAAGTCACATAGTGACACTCACACTCTGTTACAGGGAGACTTCAAACCCACTCTCACCTGTAGACAGGTCATTAAGATAAAAACTAAACAGAGAAATACTGGAGCTAACTAATGTCATGAACCAAATGGACCTAACAGATACTTACAGAACATTTCACTCAATCACAAAAGTACATATACAGTCTTCTCAGAACCTTGTGGAAATTTCTCAAAAATTGACCAATTCAAAGATTCAAAGCAAGTCTCAACTTAACACAAGAAAATTGAAATAACAACCTACATCCATTCTGATCACCAGGGACTCAAGCTAGACACCACCACCAACTGAAACAGCAGAAAGCTTACAAACTCACAGAAACTGAATAACTCTCTACCAAATGAAAAATAGGTCAAAGCAGAAATTAAGCAATAAATTAAACACTTTCTGGAATTGAACAAAATGAAAACATAACATACTCAAATTAGTTGAACTCAATGAAGTAAGAATACATAGTACTAAGTTCATATATATTTATATATATATATGTATATACACATGTATGTATATACTAGTGACTTCACAGGACAACTGACAGCTCTAGAAGACAAGAAGAAATACAACCAGAAGGATCAGATGACAAATTGAAAGGGCACATTACAACCGACACAGAGGAAATCCAGTGAATCATAAGGACATTCTTTAAAAACCTGTATTCCACAAAATTGGAAAATCTAAAAGAAATAGATCATTTTCTGAATATATATCATTTATCAAATTCAATCAAGGTGAGATAAGCAATTGAAACAGACCAATAACCTATAGACAAATCAAAGCAATACTAAAAGTCAACAGACCCAAACAAACCCAGAAAAGATGATGTTGGTACAGAAGTCTACCAGACTTTCAAAGAGGTAATGCCAAAATTTCTCAGTTTATCCCACAAAATATAAACAGAAGGAACACTGGGCAATTCATGCTAAAGAGTCAAGTTTTCCTAACACCTGAACAATAAGAGACCCAAAAAGAAAATTACAAAACAATTTCCTTTATGAACACAGATGAAAAAAATGTTCAACATAAAACTTTAAGACAATATTAAAGAAAGATCATTAACCATGATCAAGTAGGCTTCTTCCCAGAGATGCAGGGATAGCTCAATATACAATCTTGACAAAGATTAGGGATACAAAATATATGTCAACATAATAAGACTTATACATATGTGCACATGCACCACATACATATAATTTTTAAATAGAAAAAAGTACATATTTGTAAATGAACACAACCTGGAGAGTTTCTCTTGTAGATGCTTATTTGGCATGCTTGACTCTCAATTGGATCCTCAGCAGGATTAAAATAAGCATAGAAAGAAATGTTACAAATGCTGGCATTAAATGCATGCTAAGATGATTTAGAATGATATTATGAAATAAGCCAGAGGCTTCCCTTCAGTATATTCGGAGATGTTTTAAACTCTTAGTCCTCTCATTTTAATTGCACCTGACTTCTCCTTAGAAAGTTTAAAAGCCAGAAGAGCCTAGGCAGATGTCCTACAGGCCCTAAGAGACCATAGGTGCCAACACAGACTACTTTACTCAGCAAAACTTTCTCTCAACATAGAAGGAGAAAACAAGATATTCCATGGCAAAGCCAAATTTAAACAGTATCTAGCCACAAATAAGCTCTACAGAAGATCCTAGAAGGAAAATTCCAACCCAGAGAAGATAACTACACCCATGAAAACAGAGGAAGCAAAAAACTTCACTGCAGCTAAACCAAAAGAAGCACACAACCACCATATACATCAAAATAACAGGAAATAACAACCTTTGGTCATTAATATTCCTCAACATCAATGGGCTCAACTCCCTAATAAAAAGACACAGGCTTACAGAATGGCTCTGTAAACAAGACCATCATTTTGCTGCATACAAGAAACACATCTCACTAAAAAAGATAGACTCTACCTCAGAGTAAAGGGCTGGGAAAAGGTTTTCCAAGCAAATGGACCCAGGAAGCAAGCTGGAGTAGCCATCCTAATATCAAATAAAATAGACTTTCAACTGAAATAAAATCTAAAAAAGATAGGAAAAGGCAGGACATACTCATTAAAGAAAAAAATTCAAGATGACATCTCAATACTGAATATCTATGCCCCAAATACAAAGGCACCCACATTTGTAAAAGAAACTCCTCTAAAACTTAAACCACACATTAATAGTGGGAGACTTCAACACCTCCCTAGCACCAATGGACAGGACATCAAGACAGAAACCAAGCAGAGAAATACTGAGGCTAACAGAACCAAATGGACCTAACAGATATTAACAGAACGTTTCACCCAAACACAAAAGAATGCACCTTCTTTTCAGCACCTCGCAGAATGTTCTCCAAAATTAAACATATAGTCAGACACAAAACAAGGCTCAACAGATTCATGAAAATTGAAATAACCCCTTATCTTATCAGACCACCATGGATTAAAGCTAAACTTCAACAACAACAGAAATAACAAGAAGCCTACACATTCATGGAAACTGAACAACTCTCTACTCAATGACCACTGGGTCAGAGAACAAATAAAGAAGGAAATCAAAGATTTTCTAAAATCCAATGAAAACAAAGGCATGACATACCCACATTTATGAGACACAATGGAAGCAGTGCTACTAGGAAAGTTCATAGCACCAAGCGCCTTCAAAAAAAAAAAAATTGTGACAGCTCATATTAGCAACTTAACAGCAAAACTGGAAGAGCTAGGAAGAAAAAGAAACAAACAAACACTCCCAAGAGGAGCAGAAGGCAGGAACTCTTCAAACTTAGGGCTAAAATCAACAACTTAGAAACAAAAGGAACAATACAAAGAACTGATGAAACTAAGAGTTGGTTCTTTGAGGAAATCAACAAAATAGACAAAGTAACTAAAAGGCAGAGGGAAAATACCCAAATCAACAAAATCAGAGATAAAAAGGGATAAATAACAACAGACATTGAAGAAATCCTGAGAATCTTTAGGTCAAATATCTATACTCCACAAAATTAGAAAACCTAAGTGAAATGAACAATTTCCTTGATAGATCCCACCTACCAAAGTTAAATCAAGATTAGGTTAACAAATTAAACAGTCTTATAACCCCTAAGGAAATAGAAATAGTCATTAAAAGTTCCCCAACCAAAAAAAGTCCAGGGCCAGATGGTTTCAGCATGGAATTCTAACAGACCTTCAAAGAAGTGTTAATACCACTACTCTTCAAACTCTACAACAAAATAGAAACAGAAGGAATACGATCAAACTCATTCTATGAGGCCACAGTCACCCTGATACCTAAACCACACAAGGACCCCCAAAAAAAAAACTTCAGACCAGTTTCCCTCATGAATATAAATACAAAAATACTTAATAAATTACTTGCAAACTGAATTCAAGAACACATCAAAAGTACCATACACCATTATCAAGTAGGCTTCATCCCAGGAATACAGGGGTGGTTCAACATACTAAAATCCATCAATGTAATTCACCATTTAAACAAGCTCAGAGAAGAAACTACATGATCATCTCACTAGATGGTGAAAAAGCATTTGACAAAAATCCAACACTCCTTCATGCTAAAAGTCCTGGAGAAAGCTGGCATACAAGGACCTTTCTAAAAATAATAAAGGCAATATACAGCAAGCCAGTAGCTAGCATCAAATTAAATGGAGAGAAACCTAAAGTATTTCCTCTAAAATCAGGAACAACGCAAGGATGTCCACTTTCACCATATCTCTTCAACATAGTACTTGAAGTTCTAGCTAGAGCAATAAGATAACTAAAGGAGATCAAGGGATACAAATGGGAAAGGAAGAAGTTAAATTCTATTCTCAGATGATATGATAGTATACATAAGTGACCCCCAAATTCCAACCAGAAAACTTCTACAACTGATAAACATCTTCAGCAAGGTGGCTGGATACAAAATCAATTCAAAAAAATTAGAAGCCTTTTTTTATACAAAAGATAAATGGACTGAGAAAGAAATTAGGGAAACAACACCCTTCACAAAAGCCACAAAAAATATAAGATATCTGAGGGTAACTCTAGCCAAGCAAGTGAAAGACCTGTATGACAAGAACTTCAAGTCCTTGAAAAAAGAAATTGAAGAGGACATCAGAAGATGGAGAGATCTCCCATGATCATGGGTAAGTAGGACGAACATAATAAAAATGGCCATCCTACCAAAAGCAATATAAAGATTCAATGCAATTCCTATCAAAATACCAACACAATTCTTTACAGACCTTGGAAAAACAATTCTCAACTTCATATGGAGTAATAAAAAATCCTGTACAATAAAAAAAAAATCTGGAGGTATCACCATCCCTAATTTCAAGCTATACTACAGACCAATAGTAATAAAAACAGCATGGTATTGGTATAGAAACAGACCAATTATTCAATGGAATCGGGTTGCCTGAACAGAACACCCATAGCTCAGGCTCTAAGTCCAACAATCAATAAATGGGACCTCACGAAACTGAAAAGCTTCTGTAAGGCAAAGAAAACTGTCAGTTGAACAAAAGGGCAACCTACAGATTGGGAAAAGATCTTTACCAACCCCACATCTGATAGAGAGCTAATATCCATTATTTATAAAGAACTCAAGAAATTAAAGAAACCAAATAATCCAATCAAAAAATGGGGGACAGAGCTAAATAGATAATTCACAAACGAGGAATCCCTAATGACTGAGAGACACTTGAAGAAATGCTCAACATCCTTAATCATCAGAGAAATGCAACTCAAGACGACCCTAAGATTCCATCTCACACCTGTCAGAATGGCTAAGATCAAAAACTCAAATGATAGCACATGCTGATGAGGTTGTGGAGAAAGGGGAACACCCCTCCATTGCTGGTGGGAATGCAAACTTGTACAACCACTATGGAAATCAGTCAGGCAATATCTTAGAAAACTTCAAATATCTCTACCTTAAAACCTAGTCATACAAAAGATTCCTCACCAAACCACAAGGACATTTCCTCATCTATGTTTGTAGCAGCTTGATTTGTAATAGCTAGAAACTGGAAACAACCCAGATGTCCCTCAACCAAAGAGTGAATAAAAAAAAATGTGGTACATCTACACAATGGAATACTACTCAGCTACATCAGAAATCATGCAATTTTCAGGCAAATGGATGGAACTAGAAAAGCTCATCCTGAGTGTGCTAACCCAGAATCAGAAAGATGCACATGGCACCTATTCACTTATAACTGAATTATAGCCATGTAGTACAGGATAACTATTCTACAACCAACACGCTGAAAGGAGTAGGAACATAGAACTTGTTACCTGTTAGTGGGACACTTTGTGCTAATGGAGTTGCCATGTAGGCCCCCAGTGCAGGAGGAAGCTCTTAACACTCATATGACTGTTGAACTGAGTGGGGGGTGGGGCTGATATGTAGGGGCAACCCACTCTGGAGGAATAGAATAGGAAGGAGAGGGGGGAGATGGGGAGAGTGTAGGGCAGGGAGGGGTGAAGGAAGGGGACTGTGATGGAGATGTAACTTGAAGTGATAAAATTTTAAAAACCTCAAATGACAGCTCATGGTAATAAGGAAGTAGAGCAAGGGAAACACTCTTCCATTGCAACTGGGAGTGCAAACTTATACAGCCACTTTGGAAATCAGTATGGCAGTTTCCCAGAAATTTGGAAATATATCTACCTCAAGACTCAACTATACCAATATAATATAACCAAAGGATGCTCCACCACACCAAAGGACATTTGCTCCACTATGTTTATAGCAGTGTTATTCATAATAACCAGAAACTGAAAACAACCCAGATGTTCCTCAACAAAAGAATGGATAAAGAAAATGTCATATATACACAATGGAATATTACTCAGCTGTTTAAAAAAATAACATCATGAAATTTCCAGACAAATGGATGGAACTAGAAAAGCTCATCTTGAGAGAGGTAATCCAGACCCAGAAAGACAAACATGGTATGTACTATCTTATAAGTTGATATTAGCTGTACAGTACAGGATAATCATGCTATATTCCACAGACTGACAGAAGCTAAATAACAAGGAAGACTCAAGGAGGGACATTTGAATCTCACTGAGAAGGGGAAATAAAATAGACATCATGAGTGGATGGAGGAGATTAGGTTGGGGAGGGGTGGGGATAGGAACAGGAGTAGCCAAGTGGAGGGAGGACAGGGGAAAGTATTTGAAGAGACAGTATTGGAATCGGGCTTAGAGGCTATCTCTGGGATGAGCTAGAAACCTAGGACAATGGAAAAATCCCAGGAATCTGTCGCGTCCCCCTCGACCAGCAAGGACGACACAACTCGCAAAAGCTCTTCTCAAGCAGTTTATTCAGGTTCCTTGAAAACAGTCTTCCGAATCCCTGTTTGTGTCTCTGCTTCTCTCTGATTGTTTGCTTGTGTCTCTGCTTGTGTCCTTGTGTCTCCTTCCCCAAGCCCTTATATGCCACTCAAACCCAATCAGATCATGCCACCTGGTGATCCAAGATAGGCTCACAAAAGGAGGAAGCACACCGGGCTAGGCAGCTGCTACCAACTAAGGCTTGCTTACAGCTAAGCTTGAGCTTTCTGGCAATAAGCCAGGCGCCATCTTAGGGTTTCGGCTCACCACAGATCCCCCTTTTTGTTTTAAAACGCAACAGGCAAGGGTAGAGGTCTGATCTCTGATATGTATGTAAAGGACATTGTAATGACCCCACGCCCAGTAGCCAACCAGGCTGATGTCATACCCGTCCGGTATCTTTTTCTCAGAGATGGGAAACTAGGATACCAACCCATATGCAATCAAACATGCCCTTCTCGAAGTCGCTAGAAGCTGACCCCAAGTGCAGTGCTTAGCCTCGCATCCTGAGCGTGTTGATAGCTTAGTCCTTTAGGACAGTCAACCAAGCTTGCGGCTGTCCAGCCTCCAAGGCAGCAAAGGCTTGCACCAGCATGGCATTACTTCTCCTCTGTGAAATCCTCATCTTACAGATACACCATAGGGCAATGAAACTGACTAGGAAGAGCATGCCTCCTAGGGCACCCATTCCCGCCCATTCCTTCAGATGATTCATGGCTCGGAGGATCCATGTTGACAGTACTTCAGCAACAGAGACATCAACCCGGGTGGAATTCACAGGCACGATGGCAGTTCTCAGATTCTGCATCAGCTTATCAAACTCGCCAGACGAATTTCCTGTAAGATACTGAGAGAGTTGCTTAGACAAATTTGTAGCTACAGTATAATTTTGATATGGCACAGAGGTCACACACAAACCAGTCATTTTTCACTCACAGCCAATCTGGGCCACCTGCCACAATACATCCAAGGCCGTGGCTACATTGGCTGACAAATTATTCAAGGTAGCGGCAGTCTGTACTGAGGCATCCAGGCTTCTAACCCCTTGTTTTTATAAGGGGTGATAGCTGCTTTACATTCCTTTGTACATTGCTCATACACAAGTTGTTTAATTAAGGGCATTGTCAAATCGGGGTCTCCAAATACCCTTCCAGTGGCCTCAACCATTCTAGTCACGAAGTCTGAGAAAGGCTCCAGGGGATCCTGAATAATCTTAGTTAGATTGCTATTCACTGTCTCTTTGTTAGGCAATGATTTCCAAGCTCTGGTTGTGATTAAATTGATTTGCTCAAACACCTGAGCCGGATACCCAGTTTGTTGTTGAGCAAATCGACCTTGCCCAAGAAGCATGTCCACATCCCAGGCTGGGTTTCCCGCTGCACGATTAGCAGCAGCTTGTTTATTAGCAAACTCAATCAAGAAAGCCTTCCAATCTAAATACTGCCCAGAGGACAGGCAGGCACGTGCCAAGCTCATCCAGTCACTAGGAGTCATGCAATAACGACTAAGAGCTTCCACCTGAGCTACAGTGAAAGCAGCATTAATCCCATAAGTGCGGACAGACTCAGCGAGTGCTTTAATTACCTTAAAATCGAGAGGTTCATGATAACGATTTCCCCCTCCATCCTGAAAGACAGGGTAGTACAGCTCATGTCTCACTTCCCTCCAGACATTTGGACAGAATGACTGCCCACTAGGACCACTCGGAGGGGAAGTCTCATTATATGAAGGCGGCGCCAACATAGGCGGCCCTGGACCTGAGGGCTCTATCCAGGTGCAGTCAGAACTCTTCCTCAAAGATGACTTCTCCATATCCTTTGCTAACATTTCAAATTCCTCTTCAGACTCTGAGCTATCCTCTTCCGAAGTATCTTTCCCAGATTTGACCAAGCACTCCTCTTTTAACTGCTTTAATGCCTCTTGTCCCTTTTCCACGGACTTGCAATATCTCCAAATAGGCAGTGCTCCTCCCTGCAATGTACCTTGCTCCCAGGCAAAATCTAGATCTCTCCCAAGCTTATCCCAGCAACTGATAAAGGCCAGCAAGGCCAGCATTCGCTCCATTTCTGTGAGGCACTCTCTGCTTTCCTCACCTTGCTCTGCCAGTTGTGTCTTCTACTCGTCCGAATCACGGAACTTTATTGCTCCCTCCCGGAGACCTTATTGCCTCTTTACCGAGGTCCTTATTGCTCCCTCCCAGAGACCTTATAGTTCACAACTTCCCGCGAAACTTTACCTTTAGTTCGCAATTTCCGCGAAACTTTACCTTTAGTTCGCAATTTCCGCAAAACTTTACCTTTTGTTCGCTATTTCCGTGAAACTTTACCTTTTGTTCGCTATTTCCGTGAAACTTTATTGTCCCAATTTATCCCAGGAACTTACCAGCGCACTGCCCCTGACTGCAAGAGTTCTGAGTCTTTTCTGGTTCCCCGTACAGGCCACCACTTGTTGCGTCCCCCTCGACCAGCAAGGATGACGCAACTCGCAAAAGCTCTTCTCAAGCAGTTTATTCAGGTCCCTTGAAAACAGTCTTCCGAATGCCCTTGCTTGTGTCTCTGATTGTCTGCTTGTCTCTCTGATTGTGTCCCTGCTTGTGTCTCTGCTTCTCCTCCCCCAAGCCCTTATATGCCTACTCAAACCCAATCAGATCATGCCACCTAGCGATCCAAGATAGGCTCACAAAAGGAGGAAGCACACCAGGCTAGGCAGCTGCTACCAACTAAGGCTTGTTTACAGCTAAGCTTGAGCTTTCTGGCAATAAGCCAGGCGCCATCTTAGGGTTTTGGCTCACCACAGGAATCTATGAGAGTGACCCTGGCTAAGACTCCTAGCAATGGGGGAATATGGAACCTGAACTGACCATCTCCTGTAGCCAGGTAAGACTTCCAATGGAGGGACTGAGATATCAACCCAACCACAAAACCTTCAACCTACAATTTGTCCTGCCTTCAAGATATTTAAGAGTAAAGAGGGAGTCAAAATTGAGGGAATCCCCAACCAGTGACTCTTACAGCTTGAGACCCATGCCGTGAGAGGGAGCCCATCCTTGACACTATTAATGATATTCTGCCATACTTGCAGACAGTAGCCTAGCATAACCATCATCAGAGAGGCTTCACCCAGCAACTGATGGAGATAGATGCAGAGACCCACAGTCAAATATTACATGGAGCTTGGAAAATCATGAGTAAGAAGGAA
The DNA here is from genome assembly GCA_907164525.1 of Lophiomys imhausi. Classification (NCBI taxonomy): domain Eukaryota; kingdom Metazoa; phylum Chordata; class Mammalia; order Rodentia; family Muridae; genus Lophiomys; species Lophiomys imhausi. Next base: position 3,874,308 of record CAJQZJ010032488.1, read on the forward strand.
AGGATTGTAGGAGCCAGAGGGGTCAAGGACACTTACAAAATCCTCTATTATCAGCTAACCTGGTCCCATAGGGTCTCACCAAAACAGAACCACCAACCAGGGAGCACACATGGAATTGACCTAGGTCCTCTGCTCTATGTTAACAGTTGTACAGCTTGGTCTTCATGTGGGACTCCTATAATGGGAACAGGGGCTATCTCTGCCTGCCTGCCTCTGGGAACCTTTCCCCTAACTGGGCTGCCTCATATAGCCATAATAGATATGCCTAGTCTTACTTCAATTTCATATGCCAACACTGGTTGATATCCACAGGAGGCCTCCCTTTTTCTGAAGAGAAAGGGATAGGAGTGGATAGGGGTTGTGGAGAGGAGAAAAAAAGACTTGGAGAAGAGGATGAAGGGGAAACTGTAATTGGGATGTAAGTAAATAAGTTAATTAATTAATAAAAAATTTAAAAACCCTTTGTAAAATATAGCTAGTTTAAGAGTAAGACCCCAATTTTTGTTGTTGTTGTTGTGTATATTCTTCCTCCCAGCCCCTAGCTCCCACAAATAAGACTCTGAGACTCGAAATATATTTACAAATACCTAGGCCATCAAGCTAGGCTCATTCCCTTATTAGCTCATAACTAAATGACTTATTTATTATAATATAACTTCTTCCACATGGCAAGTTATCTCTGCTCAGGTACCATGCAACTGTCCTTCTTATATCTTCTCCAGGGATTTTTTTTTTCTCTGCTTGGCACTTCGCCAATATCCTCTCTGCCTACCAGATGTCTCACCTTCTATTTTACTTTTTCTTATAAGCCGCAGGTTTTTATTGACAGGGTATGTATCCATACAGTACACAAGATATTCCTTCTATATTTCCTCCTTTTAGTCCAATAAAAGGCTTTTTCTTTAAATAATAACTAATATATGAGTAACAATTATGAAACAATTATGAAAACTATAAGGTATGATGTCGATTTACAATGTCCAGTTCATTTGCATTTGGCAACTTAGGAGAAAGTATTATATTATCTATTCCATCTTGATGTGTTCCAAGTTCTGTACCTAACTTAATTTCTATCCTAACTTACATTACCAACCTGAAAACATCTGCTTAGTCCTAAAACATCTTCTTAAATTTTAAACAACTTAAACTTTATTGTAAGGCTATAACTATCTAGTCCTCAACTCCAGCAGAGACTTGAGAAGGAATAAATATTACCTGAGTATTCAGAAAGTGCAGTGCAAACAGCTTCCTAAAATATAGAATTGACAGACAACTGGCTGCCTGGATAGTCCCTAAAATTCCTCTATAATGTTGGAGCATCATCTTCAGCCTTCTGGCCCAGTATATCTGACAGACATATTTGTGAAGCAGGAATTATGAAAGGCTGCTTACCTTGTCTTGGAAAAATTCATCAGTCAACTTCTCTGTGTCCAAGTTTTGCCCATTTCAGACAATATTCTGCCTCCAGAGGGAGGAATCGTATTTCTTTTCCCAGTTGCTAGCTTGCCACATTTGAAGCCATTTCCTTATGGAGGTTCTTAGATGCTCAACATCTTCTTCCAAGTTAAACTGGGTGCTGTCTGTCAGGAGCTGACATGTCTCATTGTCAAAAATCCTTAAATTAATAAAAACATCTTCAAATGTCATATTCTGTAGGACTCTGAGGTTTTTAAAGACTGTCCGTCTATCTATCTACCTGTTATCTATGTATCTATCATCTATCTGTCTATCTACCTATCTATCCATCCATCTATCTATCTATCTATCTATCTATCTATCTATCTATCTATCTATCACACATTTGAATAAGCAAAAATTGCTTGTTTCTAGCTATTTCCTATCTGTTCAACCTAGGATGTATATTTTTGTGATAATGTGGCCTAGTATATGAAATGACCATGAGTTTGATTGACTATTAACTTACATTACATAATTATCCTAAGCATTTTGTAATAGCAGATTTTTAAAGGACTAGAAGTAAACATTACATTTTTAAATGAGTTTCAAAGGTCCAGTACCTTATACAAGAGTTGAAACATATATACATTATGTGTATCAAAAATAACTTAAAATTTTCATCAATATACAATAATCTAAACCATGTAAATCTTAAATTTGTATCAATATACAAAATTCTATACCAATGTAAGCAAAAATAAACTCATTTTTGTACCAATATGCAAAATTCTATATCAATGGAAGATTATTGGCTTATAAAATATTTCTTTGTTAAAGAGTAGATTCAATGATCTACCCTTTATTCCCCATTATTCTGGCACAGAATATATATTACCATTACAAAGGGAGGAACATAGTGATCAGATACTGGACCAAAGCATGACTTAAACCCAACCGGGCAAACTCCAAATTCTGTAGTTCTGTCTGATTGTCCATTTCACTTAGATTTTCCAATTTTGTAAAGTTCTGGTTTTTGAAGTAGGACCTAATGATTCTTTGAATTTCCACATTGTCTGTTGTTATTTCCCCCTTTTTATTTCTGATTTTGTTGATTTAGATATTTTTCCCTCTGCCTTTTAGTTAGTTTGTCTCAGGGTTTGTCTATTTTGTTGATTTTCTCAAAGAACCAACTCTTGGTTTCATCAATTCTTTGTATTGTTCCTTTTGTTTCTAAGTTATTGATTTCAGCCCTGAGTTTGATAATTTCCTGTCATTTGCGCCTCTTGGAAGTGTTTGCTTCTTTTTTTTTCTAACTCTTTCAGGTGTGCTTTTAGGTCACTAGTATGGGAACTCTCCAATTTCTTTTTGAAAGCACTTAGTGCTATAAACTTTCCTCTTAGCACTGCTTTCAATGTGTCCCATAAGTTTGGGTATGTTGTGCCTTCATTTTCACTGAATTCTAACAACACTTTAATTTCTTTTTTTAATTACCCAGAGGTCATTGAGTAGAGAGTTGTTTAGTTTCTACACGTTTGCAGGCTTTCTATTGTTTTTGTTATTGGTGAAGTGTAGTTTTATTCCATGATGGTCTGATAAATTACAAGGGATAATTTCAATCTTCCTGTATCTTTTGAGACTTGTTTTATGACTGACTATAGAAAAAAAATTAATTAAATTATGTTGCAGTATTTATATCATATTTAATTGGCTCGGCGGCTGTTAATTCTTAACCCACCATTATAAATGAGTACACACAGACACCATGTGGATTTTAACAAGCCTTGGCCTGAATTGAGCAATCTTGGACCACCTAAGCTAGCTCTTAATTCTACTACCCAAATATGACCCCATATATACATACATCCCCTTGGACTGCCATTCTCCACCATATACTGATGTTCCTGGCCATGTGGAATGAGGTTCTTTTTTCTAACCCAGGATGTGCGTCCTCCTTCCTGCTGCTTCTGACTGAAAAGAACTAATCCTCTGTCTAAAACACAGGCTTCCTGTTCTAATCTCAGGAAGTTCCACCTTTCTCTGTCCTTGCCCAATCTCAGGCCCTGGCATTTTAGTTAACCAATCAGAGTCAATGTAAGTAACAGACAGCAAGCAGGACCAATTAATTAATATTTAGAATGCTTAACACTACTACCCCATCAACTGACCATATGGACGATTTTGGAGAAGGTTCCATGAGGTGCTGAGAAGAAAGTATATTCTTTTGTTTTTTGGGTGAAATGTTCTGTAGATATCAGTTAGGTCCATTTGATTCATGGCATCTGTGAGATTCATTATTTCTCTGTTTTGTTTCTGCATCACTGATCTGTTCAATGGTGAGAGTGGTGTGTTGACGTTTCCCACTATTAATGTGTGGAGTTCAAGTCTCCCACTATTAATGTGTGGGGTTCAAGTCTCCCACTATTAATGTGTGGGGTTCGATGTGGGATATGAGCTCTAGTAGTGATTCTTTAACAAATGTGGGTATCCTTACATTTGGGAAATAGATGTTCAGTATTGAGATTTAATCTTGGTGGATTTTTTCTTTGATGAGTATGAAGTGTCCTTTCCCATCTCTTTTGATTGACATTGGTTGACAGCCTAATTTATTGGATACTAGAATGGCTACTCCAGCTTGCTTCCTGGGCCCTGCTTGGTATATCTTTATCCAGCCCTTTACTCTGACATAATACCTATCTTTTTTGCTGAGATGTGTTTCTTGTAAGCAACAGAATGCATCCATTCTGCTAGCCTGTGTCTTTTTATTGGGGAATTGAGTCCATTGATGTTGAAAGATATTAATGACAGTGATTGTTACTTCCTGCCATCTTGATGTTGGTAGAAGTAGTGTGTGAGTGAGCTTCTCTTCTTTTGGTCTTGCTGCCATCAGTTTATTTGCTTCCTGTGTTTTCTTGTGTGTTGTTAACCTCTTTGAGATTTCCCTCTAACATCTGTAGAGCTGGATTTATGCATAGATATTGTTTGAATTTAGTTTTGTCATGGAATATCTTGTTTTCTCTGCCTACGTTGATTGACAATTTTGCTGGAAATAGTAATCTGGCCAGGCATTTGTGGTTTTTTAGGGTCTGGAAGATGTCTGTCCAGGATCTTCTGGCTTCTAGTGTTTCTGATGAAAAGTCAAGTGTGATTCTGATAGGTTTACCATTATATGTTACTTGGCACTTTCCCCTAGCAGCTTTTAATATTCTTTCTTTGTTCTATACATTTAGTGTTTTGATTATTATGTGGCGGGAGGATTTTCTTTTCTGGTCTAATCTATTTGGAGTTCTGTAAGCTTCTTGCATGGTTATAGGCATCTCTTTCTTTAGGTTTGGGAAATTCTCTTCTACTATTTTGTTGAAGATATTTTTGGTCCTTGAAGCTGGGAATCTTCTCTTTCTTCTATTCATATTACTCTAAGATTTTGTCTTTTCATTGTGTCCTTGATTTCCTGAAGGTTTTGTGTCAGGACGTTTTTGGATTTTACATTTTCTTTGACAGATGTATCAATTTCTTCAATTTTATCCTCTGTGCCTGAGATTCTTTCTTCCATCTCTTATATTCTGTTGGTGATGCTTGTGTCTGTAGTTTCTTTTCTATTTCTAAGGTTTTCCAGTTCCATGGATGTTTCAGCTCATGCTTTCTTTATTGCTTCCACCTCCCTTTTCAGGTCTTCCATTCCTCTAAGAGCTTTATTCATTTCTGTCATCTCTTTTGCAGTATTTTGTTGTTGTTCTCAGAGGTATTTGATTTCCTCCCTTAAGCCTTCTATTATTAACATAAACATAGGATTAAGGTCATTTTCCTTTGTTTCATTTGTGTTACGACAGCCAAGATTTTCTGTAGCAGTATAGCTAGGTTCTGGAGACATCATATTGCTTTGTTTTCTGGTGTTTGTTTGTTTGTTTTTTATCGTGTTCTTGCACTGGTCTTTAGTCTTCTGGTTGACCCTGGTGTTGTCTCATTGTTTCTGATGCCAGTTGGCCTTGATGCTTAGGAAAAACCCCTGTTCTGGGGACTGGGTGATTCTTAGATCCTGGTATCCACCTTTGCTCTTGTGGTCCAGCTGCTTTTCTTGGTTGGGTGTATAGTTCCATGTGGAAACTGGATCTCAAGATGACAGGTGAGTCCACGGATCTGTGGCTGGAGCCGCTCATGGGCTGGATCCAGTCTAGCTGGCGCTCCTCTCTAGATGGGTGATGGAGCTGGCTGATCTCAGGGTGGTGTTCCTGGGGCCTGTGAGTGCTGTTTCACATGGTGACCAGTCTCTGTTCGATGCAGAAATTCAAACACTGTTTGTTTTTTATAGCTGGCTGCAGGACCTCACCTTCACTACACAGTGACTAATCTCATTCACCCACTCCTCATATACCATGCTCTATGGATGGCACCATCTTAGATCTTCCTATTCTGTGTTCTTTGTGCTTTAAATATAATATATTGTGGAGAATTTCTTCTTTGGTTCTATCTATTTGTGGTTCTATAGGCCTCTTGTACTCTTTCTCTAGGTTTAGGAATTGTTCTTCTATGACTTTATTAGATATTTTCCTATGTCATTGCTATGGAATTCCCTTCTTTTTCTATGCCTATAATTGGAAGACTGTTCTCATTGCCCTGATCTCCCATGTTCTGTTCATATTTTTAAACTTTCCTATTGATATTTTTGAGCGACCCAGTTCTTCTACTACGCCTTCCATCCCTCATTGCCTTCTACATGATCCATTCTGTTGTTAAGACTTTTCATTGGTTTTTGTTCTTTTTGTTTTTGTTTTTAGCTTACTGAGTTTTTTTAATTATTATTATTATTATTTCTAGCATCATTTCAATGAGGCTCTTCTTGATCAATTATTGAAGGGATCAATTTTGGCTCAGGACACCCCAAGGCCAAGTTCTTAACACAAAGGAGATTTATTTGCTCCAGAGGGAAAAAAGGCAGGGAATAAGAGAAAACGACAGGAGATAGAAGATGAGGAAGAAGGGTAAGAGAACAAGGGAGAGGAGGAAGAGGCATTTGTCCAGGGGGTGGGGAAGAACACAAAGGACTATCTCTGGATAGAGAGGAGACAAATGTGACCCATAGGTGGTTTATAAAGGCACATAGGGGAACTCCGTGTTAGGAGAGATTTTGATTGGACATGTTAATTAGGTGAGCCAAAGGGGGCTTTTGATTGGTGAAATTTAATACTTTGATAACTGGACCTTGGTTGTCAACCTCAGGAGGAGGATGTGACCAAATAAGGTAACAGACCTTGGAGGCTAGTTAAACGAATGTAATCTAACAGTTTTTAGCAAAGCAGAGGGAATACAGGGAAGGGTAAGGCTTGCCAGAGCCATACTTGGACTGGCTAGAGTCCTTCAATTATACCTCTTATTGAATTTTATTTACATGTCTCAGGTTGACTTTTGTGTTTGGTTCAGTTCTTTGTTTTTTTCTTCTGGAATGTATTCGTGTCCTCTTTGAGTTGTTTAATATGATTATAATCTTTCAAATTATTTGAAAGATCTGTCAGGTTCTTTACTATAGGATTACTATGGCAGGGGAGGGTAGTATATGTATGTTGCCTGTTTTTTCTCCACTTGATTTTCTGGATTAGTTTGTTAGTTTAGTCTTGGCTTCTTTTTGTTCAAATAACCTTTGTCCTCCGTGTAGGTGTGTACAGTGCTCAGGAGAAGAGTAATCTGTTAGAGGACTGAGGTGTTTTCCTTTGTGGAATTTATATTAAGGACTGCAAGTTTGATCCTTAATCTTCTTTTCAAAGTCTACAATGCCCATGTGAGCAGACACTGTCTATGGTACAGCACAATCTTTGCTTTTCCTCTTCTCTACTGCCTTATGATGTGGTTCTCTGTTCTTATGTCTGTTTATTCTCTGTTGAATAAGCTCCGGTCAACTCATGGCTAAGGGCAGAAAATCTTGGAAATCTGGGTATGTAGGCTTATGGGGTTGAGAGGGAGGATCTCCATGGGAACACTGGGAAGTAATATACTGGAGAGGTGGAAAAGTAGCTTATAGGGTGGAAAAGAGTGGACTTAGTCTGAGGAGTGGGAATGGGAGATCCCAGAGATCCAAGTGATATTGTAATACTTGGAAGTAAGATCCTGTAGGAAACAGGATTTCTGTAGAGCATAGCAGAGCAATGTCTATCCAGTGTCTCAGAAAAGCCATGTAGTAGAGGAGATGGACTAGCTTCAGCATGGGATGGAGCAGGGTCTAAGTGGTGGGAGGAGAGTTGTCAAGTGAGTGTGGGAATGCCATGTGGTAGGAAGGAACAGGGCATAGCTGGTGACTCAGGGAATAGAAGTCCTTGGGAAGGTGGAGAGGCCCTGGGGTTGGAGGAGTTGATTTATCTGGTGGTGTGCATGAGAGAAGTACAGAAGCGCTAAGCTGGCCTTTGATGAGGGGAGGAAAGGACCAAGCTGGCAGAGGAGAGAAAGAAGTCCCAGAGGCAGAGGAAGGCCTATTGGTTAAGAAGGCACAGATCTACCAAATGGTTCCTATGGGATGGGAAGGGTTTTCTGTTTTGATTGATGGTCTTTGATTATGTAAACTTTTTTCTACATATCCTTTCCCACCGTGAATGTGATCTTAGTCATTTGCACATCCAGTTGTGCATAGGTTTAAGATGGTAACTTTTTTTTTTCTCTTAAGCACACAGTTTATTTTAGCAGTTTACCTTTGGGTGCATGCACAATGAACCAGTCTGAGCTGGATTGGCCAATTGCCCACAGTTCTGAGATGTATTCCAAGATGTGCTTCATTGGAAATAGAGTGCCACCATAGTGTTTCCAAGGAGGAACAATTCCCTTCAGTGTTAGAAGTGGGGTGTATGTTCATCCCAAAGCATGTTGGGGGACCCGGGTGGTCTTATTAGAAGGAGAATGTATGACGTGAGAGTCCTAGGTTGATAAATGCATTATTATCAGGAGTGTGTGCATAGCCCAAGCAAGTAGAGCCTTAGGTTGCTATATTGTCTGTACTTGACTGTTTTGGAGTCACTTTGTTGTCTGGAGAGGAGACATTAGTTTTTATCATGAACTGATTCAGTACCTCACTAGAAGCTGAGCAGATATGAGTCATGTGCTCTTGGTTTTCCTAGTCTCTAGAACTATGAGATAGAATAAATCTCTATTCTTCATAAATCTGGCTTGCAAAGGTTACAGCACATACCTTTATACTATCAGTTTCTAATATGATTCCTTTAGAGTCCTGGAAGGTCTGTGCCTAGATCTTGAATGCAGGATTTTGAGGGTTATGGTCCCTTTCATGACCCATTTGTGCATGACCCAAGGTCCTAGGATGCTGAATATTCTTGGCTATCCAAGATTGACCTGGGTCAAGTGGCTCAAAGTCCAATGTTTTACACCAATAAAAATTAATCTGTGGACTCTCATGGAATTATGCAAAGCTAAAGTAAGCTTTATTAAGAATTAAGAGTTATAGAAAAGTTAAAAGTTTGAGGAAATGTAAGAAACTAAATTTTAAGGAAAACCAATAATAGGAAGAGGATTGTCAAGAAAAGAAAGAGGCATCAAATTCTTTTTTATTTATTTATTTGTTTATTTGTTATTAGCAGAGTCATGGAGAAATTAGACAAAGGCTAAAGTAATCTCTGTTGAAATTGGTTACTTCTCTGAACTATCATGAGCTAAAACAATGGCTTGCCTATACATTGTGCATGTCCCCTTGGCCCAAACATTGAGATGACCATGCCCTGTTCATGTGTCGCCCACTCAGACAGGGTGGTGGAAGTCCACCCCTGTCCATCTCTGACTTGTACTTTGTCAGCTATTGACCATTATTATCTGCTAGATTATAGTCATTGACTGGGGTTACTACCTGCACAGGTCTCCCAGGTGTTGTTGGTTAGACTAAGTCCCCTTTGTTCTCAGATATATATTATCAGCTCTTAGCTTTACCATGGCAGAAAGTTAACTCTGTCCCAGCCACAACCTGCAGTCTTTCTTGGTTACCTTGTGTTTAGTTCCTTGCAATGGGATGGAGTCCAAGGTGGAAACGTTTTTGCTAGTAGCCATATTTATTTACAATTAGATCTACTACAAGTAGCTGCATCGAAAGCAAAGGTAAGCAAAAGAGCAATAGTATCTAGCGTACATTCCCCAAGAGAGGTTCATGAAAGTCAGCCAGTCAGCCTGTTGACATGGGCCTTGCTCCTCAGTGCCTGATTGGTGGTCTCTTCTCAGTCCTGCTTGGCTACTTCAAGCCCTCGTATTCATCTTCCTTGATACAGTAGACTTTACCATTTTAACCTTTACTCTTCCATCTAAACCCAGCCAATGTTCTCATGGAAAAACAGGTCAACAACTAGAAGTTTTCAACTCTAGGCCTCCTTTCCTTACCACCTTCAGAGAGCTAGCCCCTGCATATGAGTGTGTTTATATGTATTTCAATGTGTTCAAACTCCCAGTAGGGACCGAAAACAACTCAGAGCAACTCTGAAGACTCATTGTGGCTTCAGACATTCCTGTCTAGTCAGCTGAGGCATTGTTGATCCTGAATTTCAGCCCAGCTTCACCTCCTTCTTTCCAGTGCTGTGTTCTCTCTTATACAGTATTAAACCCCAGCATTCCCTCTACTAAACCTTTTATCAGAGTCTCAGTGCTTCCTGGAGGGCCCAACCTGAAAAATGGACCAATGGGTCAGATTTAACTGGCCATCAGACCCTTGGCTGTATTAAGTTGTAATAGTTCCTTGTCTTGCTGTGACAAATGCCTGACAAGACACAGAGGGGAAAGCTTCATTCTGGCTCTTGCTCTAAATTGAGAGAAGAATCTTTTATGGGATTCTTTACAGGGAAGGCAAGTGTCAAAGAAACAAATGGTTAACACATCAAAGCAGATGCTGGCCAGCAGTATCTGGTACCCTGGCTCCTGGCACTTCTCACTGCCACCCCACCCCCTACCCTAAGCTTCTCCAACCCGTGAATTTGCTTTCCTTCCCCCCCAGATTCTCTTCCTTATATAACCCAGCCATTTGGTTTCTTGGCTTCTTGGCTGCTGGCTCCTTTCTCTTCCACTCTTATTTCCTCCCCATCTCCTCTCATGGCTCAGTTCAGTCTGGAACCTTCCAGATGCCTCTGACTGTGCTCTCCCTCATATCTACAGTAAACCTTCACTTTCATCTCTACCATACCTAGGAGCAGTCACTTCCTCATTTGTTTGTTTGTTTGTTTTTTCCATTTGGCATGGAGACATGAGTAACATTTGCCTGTGGTCACAGGAATTTGCTCACACCTGGAAAGATCAGGAAGAAAGGAAAGGAAAATAGTTTTCCCTCTTTAAATTTATGCTCAGCCTGGGTGTTCTGCTGCCCATGTTAGCGCAGGTCTTCACCCCTCATTTAATCTTCTCTGGAGACATCTTCGCAGACACACCCAAAGGTATGCCTCATTAATCCCCTCCGTGATTCTTAATCCAGTCAAAATTAACCACTGCATGTGGGTTCTTGTTTTATGACAATGACATAGCAGATTTGGAGAGCTTTGAGCCAGAAACTTCACTGCTAGGCAGTTTTCTCACCCTCTACAGCTGTGTGACTCTCAGATGCTCTATATCTGTGCCAATACTAATCATGGTTCTGTTTAATTTTTTTACCCAGCTAATTAATTGCATTTTGATGTGGTTTTACTTATCATTTCATTACCAACCACCCACAGTGGTAAATAAAAATTATAAATTCAAAGTTTCTTGATGTTGAAAGCTTCTACTCTTGACTAATAGATAAGTATTATCTTTACAATTACTTTTAAAGTACACACATATAAGTACAAAAGCATGTGTTTGATATAATTTGAAATGAATTTAAACAGAAACCCATCTTGACATCTCCCTTCAAATAATGTCTCCTTGTCTCTCTTCTCCTTTATGACCCCTTGTTTCAAAACATGCCCATGTTCTCTGACTTCTTTTCTTTTATTCTCTTGTGTAATTGTATATACCACCACCCCACTGAAAATAGTGCTGGAAGTTTCTTCTCAGCAGCATTGAAGACAAGTGTCCACTCCCACTTCCTAAAGCTCTTGCTCCACTGAGGCTTCCAAAACATTTCACACTTGAATTTTCCCCAACATCACTGACTGACTGTTCATCCTTCATTTATTTTTATAATTCTATTCTATCTTTATTCAAGGCTTTTAAAAATCTACATATAAGGACATAGTGATATTTACAAATCTTATATATCCAAAATGATAAGTGTATACAGACATATGCTATGTATTCCATTCTAAGACTAACAAACCAACACTACAAGTCCTGAGTTCAAGTCCTGTGTTCAGTCCCATGAGCTGAGTCATAGCTCTTCTGTTTTCTACTTACACTCCCTCACCTATAAATCCATCTTGATTCTTGGCTTTCAATGGAATCTATGTGCTTATGATTGAACCTTTCTGCACCCTGACTTTCTCCTCTGCATTTCTTTCCTTTTTGTTTTAATTGAAAAAAATTTATTTTGTGAATTTCACATCATGCACCTTGTTCCCTCCCATCTCCCAACTCCCCCCAGACCCACCTTTCACCCTTGCACCCAGCATAAAAAATAAAAGTTCATTATGAAAGCTGCAGTGTATCTCAGTATGTCCCACACTATTCCCCTTTGTAGACACATTCTGCTTGCAAATGTTCATTATAATGACTCCTTGGTCTGGTACAAGGCCCCTGGCTTCCACTACTCTGTAAGTACTGGAACCTCACTGGAACTCCTCTCATATATGCTGTAACTGTCCTGGGTCATGGAGATCCTGCAGTCCTGGATTGTGGAACAGACCTCTTCTTGCACTCCAGCAGTTCATCCATGGGGTAGATGTTGGGGTGGGCCAACTCAAAGCCATGGTTCTGGACTTGCAATCCCCACTTGTATGGCCAGTTCTACTGTGGAAAGGTGTGGGGCTTGCTGTCCTGAGTGCTGCAACATGTGAGGGTCAGGGACAGCTTTCCTGCTCTTGTGACCCCCTCTGGGCCTGATCTCCTGTTGGCCAATGGTGGTAAGGGCAAAAGGGAGGGGAGGGCATCTCTCCCTAGCCAACACCACGACATACCAGACAGAAAGCAGGGCTGGCTCTCCCGCACTCACTCCCTCAGGGCTGGCTCACCTACAACCCCCACATCCAAGACCAGGCAGAGTTCCTCTACCTTCTGATTTGCTTCCTGTTTGGGGAGCCTATCTGGTACTTGCCTGGTACTGGTCTCACAGGCTACCCCATGGTGCCAAAGTTGTACTGGTATCCAGCTTGCTTTTTTTTTTCCAGGAATGTTAGGCTACTATTCATTCAAATGTTCATAGGTCAGAGCACTAAATGTAAATATAGCCTCTCTCCTCTCTGCCACCTACTGATGCACATGTGACATAGCAGTCACAACTGCAATGCCTCTAGGGACAGGTGCATTTCTTTCTTAACATCACTAAGAAAATGTCTAGTAACCACTACAAACCTCAGTTGCATCCAAACTTAACTTCTGAGTATTTCCAAATGTGTTCCTCTCACAGTTTCCCCAAATCATGGCAATTCCACTCTTTTAGTCAGTGAGACCTCAAATTTATCTCTAACATCTGTCATGAATTTTATGTCCTGAATCTTAACCTTCACTTCATCTTTTCCAGAAAAGATTAAATGAGGGGTGAGGAACTGCTCTAATAAATACTTTGCTTGATCTTTCTGGTATGCATCTACCCTCCATCCCTTCCCAGCAACCCACTGCTGTGAACATGGTCCACACCTCTTCTGCCACTCACCTGAAGGGGTCCTTCCATTCTTATTTCATGTTAGTCTGTCCTCCATATATTGCAGGGGGTTTGTGATCCTCATGCTCAAAAGCCTTCCCTGGATTTGAAACTGACTCACAGTATGACCACAGTCCTTATGGTGACACTCAAGGTCCTGTGGATTCAAGTTCCCACCACTTTAACTTTTCTATGAATGTAGTCCTTTCTACTCCAAATGCTATGTCTACTGTGGCTGTTCACAACCAAGGTGGGAAGACTGCAGATATGTGTGGTATGAGTTGTAATTCTAGCCAGAAGAGGTATGATGTCTGTTAGGTACCAAAGTGAAGGTGCTGAGTTTGCAGCTGGATATAAGAATCCAGGGCCTGCTGGGAAAGAAGATCTGAGTTTGGGAACCACCAGTGTGAAGTACTGATTCTATTACAAATTTGAAGTATATGTGCCATAACTAAAGACAATAAAGAGCTTTAAGAAAAATATTTTATAACAAAAAATAATAAAGATTAATTGTGTGACACACAAAAATATTTTAACATATTGGTAAAGAAAAAAACAAAAAAAAACAGTAGAGAAAGACAAAAGAGGTACACAGTTTACGAGAAGAGGACCTGAATAACCAGTCAATATAGGAAGAGATGGTAAGACTCAGTAGCCAAAAAGAAAATGCAAATTTGAATATCACAGAGATATAAGTTACACCCACTAGATTAGAAGAAAATACTCTTACAAGTGAAGGTTATCAAAGCTACAGAACAACAACAAGCATGACCCAGAGGAAGGAAACCCGGGATAAAGACACATGCAGGCATTCAGCACTTGTTCTTCCAGTTGAAAGCATAGGTATTGAGTCCCAACAACTGCCCTTCCTCACTTTGCTCTTTGTGTGTGGTTTTTCCAGATATAGCTCATGGTTTTCAAGGATGTGCCAATGCCTTCTAAGGCATCCGAAGACATGAACAAAAATAATGCAATTTTGAACTTTCAACTTTTCTATCTATCCATTCCTAAAAATGATATGTGGGGGAATGCTCATTATTCTCTCAAAAGCTCCTACAGTTTGTCCTTTGCCTCCCCCTACTTGACAGACAGTCTCCCCACCTAATGAGTGCTGAGTTCCCAGAGCAAACACTTCCAGGGATCTTTTCCCTTCACAATAACTGGCAACACCAAGAACGCAGGTCAGCCTGCATTCCAGAGTGCGACAAAGGAAAGTGGAGCCCTCAGCTAACCCAAGAAGGCACTCAGGATCAGCCCCAACATCATACATGTACAAATAATATTATATGGACTAGGCAGGTTTCAGTTACATATTCAGAAATGCACATACCACACACACTATACTGACTGACTGATATAAAGATATGCCTCTGCTTATTATTATGGAGCCTAACCCTACGTGTGAAAACTTCAGGGTTATCAAGTATAGGGCCAATCTGATATATTTGTTTCTCCTTTAATAACTAATCAGTGATCTATAATCTAAAACTTCCTCTATGTCTCACATGCTATTATGCCAATTACAATGATCTCAAATAGAAATTTTTTTAAGATTTATAAGATACTGTCACTTTATAGATGTGAATTGTCTATTTCCTCTGTAATATGTTCTAATATGATGTGTGTGTGTGTATATTCCATTTCAAATAAAGAAGAGATATTTTATTATGATGCCCACTAAAATTACTGGTTATTCTGAATTTTATAGGCTTCCAGAAGCTAACCCAGCACTCAGTACACACATGCAGCATGGATGGCACACTTTTAAGACTTTTTGTTATTATTTTTAATTATGGGTATGTGGGGCAGGGGCAAGAGCTCACTTGTGCAGGTGTCTGTGGAGGCCAAAGGCATCTGAATCACGGAGGTGGAGTTGCAGGTGGTTGTGGTCCCCCAGTGTTTGTGCTGGGAACCTAACCCAGGTTCTCTGCAAGAGCAGAACAAACTGTGCCATCACTCCAGCTCCTCACACCTGTTTATCAAATGAAACCTCATGTCCTCACACACACCTGTCTCACACAAAGCACATCCTACATTTTGTGTTTCAAAATAAGTAAAGATTGTCATTGTCCTGCTTTCTTTTGCTAGCGCTTCATCGTGTTACCCTTCTCTTGCCCTCTTTACTTGCCTGTCTCTAAGATGCCTGTTTATGTCTTCACTGCTGTTTGTAATATGCCTTGAAATAAGTGTTGTCATGATTACTTGAACTTTAAAAGTTATGACACCCCTTTCAAGTCATGTTCCTTGGGCTCATAAGCATGACAATGAAGCCAGTGAAGTGTTTGTGAATTAAATTTCAGGTTGCCATGTCCAGTGGGCTGAGTTAGTCAACACCTTCAGTTGCTGTTTTTGTGGCAATGTTTCTGAAACATGAAATGACAGCATTTTATCAGAACTTGCCATTGGCAAAGTTGCCCTTAAGCTCTGGTCCTGAGGGTTCAACAGGGTGTCTCTATGTAAGACAGCATTAGGTACAATTCATCATTTCCTCTTTGGTCCAGTAAGCCTGTCATACATTCCCTGGAAACCTAGACAGTAAATGACTATGCTCTTCATATAACAAAATGATTTTTCAGGTAATGTTGCTTCTAAATATTTGCTGGTAATAAAATGGAAAATAATCCTAATTATATCAGTCATTAACAGAAGTTTTAGGACATTAAATTGTTCTTGAAGTGGGTCAATCTTTGTTGCAAACTGCAGCATTAACACAGTGACGGATCCCAGGGACAATAGGTGCGTTCTTCAGAATACTTCAGTTCACATGATGGTTACATTAAGTTTTTTTTAGTTTATTTATTTCAAGTTACATCTCGATCAAAGTCCCCCCCTCCCCTCCCGGTCCCCTCCACCCCCCCTCCCTCTTCCCCATCTCTGTTCTCTCCTTCTACTCAGATGAAGGAGTTCCCACAGGGGTCCCACCCCTATCAAGCCCCCTCAGTTCATCAGTCACATGAGAGCTTCCACCTGTCCTGGAGTTTCATATGGCCATCCAGCTAGGGTAATGTGTTCCACTAACAACCAATAGGAACTGTGATTTGTCGCTGGGTGGAGTTTTTCATAGGATAGTTATGCTAGGTTCCTTTCTGTTTGGGTCTGTGGGTTGTAGGATGGTTGTCCTGTGTTATATGGTTATATGGTTCAGAATACTTATGAGAATCCACTTATGAGAGAGTACATACCATGTGTATCTTTCTGGGTCTGAGTCAGCTCACTTAGGATGAGCTTTTCTAGTTCCATCCATTTGGTTGCAAATTGCATGATTTCCTTGTTTCTGATAGCTGAGTAGTATTCCATTGTCCAAATGTATCAAAGTTTTTTTTTTAATCCATTCTTCTCTTGAAGGACATTTGGGTTGTTTCCAGTTTCTGGCTATTATGAATAAAGCTTCTATGAACATTGTTGAGGTGATGTCCTTGTGGTTTGGTGGTATATCTTTTGGATATATGCCCAGGAGTGGTAAGGCTGAGTCCTGAGGTAGAGCTATTCCTAATTTTCTAAGATATCGTCAGATTGGTTTCCAAAGTGTTTGTACAAGTTTGCATGCCCACCAGCACTGAAGGAGTGTTCCTCTTTCTCCACATCCTAAACAGCATGTGGTATTTATTGAGTTTTTTATCTTAGCCATTCTAACAGGTGTGAGATGGAATCTCAGAGTCATTTTGACTTGCATTTCTTTTTTTTTTTTTTCCTTATGCCTGGTTTGTTTGTTTTGTTTTATTTTTATTTTTTTTTACTTTATTTTTTATTTCTTCAAGTTACATCTCAATTGAAATCCCCTCCCTACCCCGCCTCCAGTCCCACCCTCCCACCCTCTTCCGCCTCAACCCACCCATCCCCTTCCTTTTTTTTTTAAGTTTAAGATATATCTTTTCCCCCCAACAGCTCCCCCTTTCAGTCCAACAAATGGCTCTTACTCTTATAATAATAAATACAATACAAAACAACAGAGGTAATTAGGCCAAAATTATGAGAGTTATATGGCTTGGCATACAATCCCAATGTCCAGTCTATATGTATTTGGCACCTGACTTCAACATTCTACTGTCGACCAATCTCCATGAGTTTAAAGTTCTATATCCAACTCAACTTTCATCACAATTTAAAAAGCATCTTCTTAGAACACCCTCTTGATTCCCAAACAACTCAAAATTTAACTATGAGACACTAGCTATCTATTCTTCAACCACCTCAGAGACCTGAGAGGGACAAATATATCTGATTACATAGGAAGTGCAGGGCTGCAGCTTCCCAAACTAAGAAATGACATACCAGTGGCTGCCTGGACAGCTCCCATTTTCTCTCCATACATTACAGCATCAATCTTCAGTCATTTGACCCCATTTCTCTGACAGACATTGATTGTAGAGCAGGGGTTATGAAGGACTCGCCTACCCTGTCTTGGCAGAGCTAGGCTGTCGACTTACCTGCTTCCAAGTTTTGTCCTTTTTGGACAGCAGTCTGTCTACAGTTGAAGCAAGGGGTTTGACTTGCATTTCTATGATGGTCAATGATGTTGAGTTAGTCTAACTGGATGTCAACATTTGGAAGAATGCAAATAGAACCATATTTATCACCCTGCACAAAACTTAAGTCCAAGTGGATCAAAGACCTGAACATAAAACTGGACACACAAAATCTAATAGAAGAGAAAGTGGGAAAAAGCCTTGAACCCATTGGCCCAGGTGACAAGTTCCTGAACAGAACACCAATAGCTCAGGCTCTAAGACCATCAATCAATAAATGGGACCTTATGAAACTGAAAAGCTTCAATAAGGTAAAAGACACTGTCATTCGAACAAAACGGCAGCCTACAGATTGGGAAAAGATCTTCACCAACCCCACATGTGACAGAGGGCTAATATCCAAAATATGTAAAGAACTCAAGAAATTAAACACCAGCAAGCCAAATAATCCAATGGAAAAATGGGGTACAGAACTAAACTGAGAATTCACAAAAGAGGAATCTCTGAAGGCCGAGAGGCACTTGAAATCTCCAACATCATTGGCTATGTTAAGTTTTAACAGTTACTTATCATGAGCTCAAATTGTTGACAAAACATACCCTGATACGTCCCTTCCATCCTTCGCTCATGCAAACAAGAGTCCTTAGGAGCTTCAGCTAGATTCAGCAACAGAAGTGCAATGGGTGTGCAAGTCCTGTCTTCATAGCACTAAACAGCAGGGTATCTGATAGCAACTCACATACACTTCATCCAGGCATGTTTCCAATGTTTTAATATTTTCAAAATGGTCACGAAAATAGTTGCATGGCTTTGGTCAACTTCACAGTGCCACCAATAGTCCTCAGAACTGAATCCAGGATAAGATATTTGAACATTCAGGGTTCGGGCTCACAGAGCAGAGGGGTTTTTAACTTTTTTATTTACACTTTCTTAGAGAAATGTAACAAGATTGGGAAAATATTTCTCAAGTGTTAACATATAATTCATTAAGAAAGCCAGCAAGATGGTCCCGCAAGTTAACATGCCACCAAAGTCTGGCAACCTGAGCCGGCCACCTAGAATCTGGCTGGTAGGAGGAGAGAACAGGCTCCCAGAAGGCCTCTGACCTCACAGTGTCACGGCACGCACATGTCCTCTTGCCCCACACAAATAAGTACACACATGTAAATGATATTTTTAAAATAATTAGGATTAAAGTGTGGGTGTGTGAGTCTAAGGGGAAAAGGGAATGATGTGATATTTCAGACTCCTGTGATGGTATGTCTTCATGTTTCCTCCTGTTCACCGAGTTCTCATTACCTTACCTTGACACTTGAATGACTGCATCTTAAAATGCCAATATTCATAAGGCAAAAAAAAATCACATAACTTTGCCACTTCAAATTCAAACTGAGACTTTTAGATGTTTGTGTATGCCTTGTTTTCCAAGAAGATGTTAGGGCACATAAATAAAAAACTGCTCTGCAGGATCTCACGCATGAGCACGCAGAGGAATGTAAAAGAATGGCAGTCCGACCTCACAAGATAAGAGCTATTGACGGGAGAATAAGTAGACCTCGCACACTCAAAAATCATAATGTGTGGGCCTGAAGAAATGACTCACCAGCTAAGAATGTCTGCTGCTCCTCCGGAGGACCTGAATTCGGTTCCCAGCACCCACATGGGGTGGCTTGCAACCACCCCTACCTCCAGCTCTGACACCCTTCTCTGGTCTCCATGTACATCTGCACACAGAGACACAAAAATAAAAACAAAATCTTTAAAATATATATTAATATATATACAAGTGGAATATATATGTATATGTGTATATATGTATATGAATAAGTGGAATACTACTTTGTGAAACTAAAATTGACCAACCAGAGGTACATGACCATCAGAACACAACATTAACACAAGAGATATCCTGTTTGCTGAATATTTTCATCAGCAAAGCAACAAAATTATTGAGATACAGTTTCTGGCAAGAGAGTACAGAATGATCTTTAAAACAGGCATGGATTTAACATTATACCCACGATGATGAGTGATTCCCAGCTCCAAGGGAGAAGAGACATGTGCATCCCAGAGGCTTGCTGGCCAGCCAGTCTAGCCAAAATGGCAAGTTGCCATCTCAGTGAGACATTCTGTGTCAAAAATCAAAGAAGAAAGCAACAGAGGAAGCCCAGCATGGGCTCTGCCTTTACATGTGTGTGCATGCACATGCATATGAGACAGAAGCAGAAACAGAGAGACAGGGGCCAGTTGGACAAATCCTTTCCTGAGACAATCTATAAGGTAGAAATTAGTACTGGATAAAGGAGACTTGAAGGTAGGGGAGCTCATGGAGAAGATGCAGCCCTCCACACAGTGGTGAATATTGCAGTGCAATGAGAAACTACAAACCAAAGTCAAAGAGAAAGAGTCTATACCATCTATATCAGAAACACGATGAATATATGTAGCTTATAAAAAGGTGGAACAACCCAATTCATATTTAAACTTGGATGTGAGATGGAAATTTACACACACGAATGGAAAAAAGAAAAATCATGTATGCTCACCACGTGCTCAGAGAACTATAGCAAAAACTCACCACACACGTTAACTTTAAAAGGAAGTCTCAATAAATTCTAAAGTGATTTATCACTCAGGCCACATTCTGTCACCAAGATGAAAGTCAATGAAGAAACAAAAATGAAAGGATACTTTCTAAACACTAGTATCCGTCTTATAGCCTCTGTTTGGCTCTCGTTGGTAACCTCTGATTGGTTCTTAAAGCAGGAAGCATGAACTGACTCTCAGGTCTGTCCCCTCCAGAGCAGAGAGCTGCTTAACTGTTTACAGAGCCTTGGATCAGGGCCGGAAATTCAGCGTCTACTCAAGTAGTGGCACGGACACAAAGTGCCCACTAGACGGCAGTGGTACTCCATATTTCATATTTATCCTCATTTGTCAGTGTCTCAGAGCGTCAATCAATCACCTATACAAAGTAAAGACTTACATTTCAGATTCGGTTCTGGGCCTTTCAGGGTTTGTCTCAAACAGGTAATAATAAGAAAATAATATTATTTGGTCAATAATTTGTTGTTCCATAGAACATAATCTTTTTAATCAAACTAACATTTCCTAAGTGTACCTATTTCCCATTATTTCTTTAGTTTACTGAAGCACTTTTGGGTCCTCTAATTTGCTGTCTGCTAGAGCTTTAGGGAAAAATACTGAATCGTTCTAAATTGTCTCTAATTTGAATATGTAATAAACTGTCTTCTCTTAGCAGCACAAACATATAAATTCATGGAGAAAAGGGCCTTGAAAAAAATCTATCCTGTGTATTTTCATCCTATTTAAAAAAAAAAAAACTGACAAATAGGAAGCTACTCTATTTTTAAAGATTCTATGGGAGGAAACCATCGGTCAGGAAGTTGCTCCTGCTCATTCCAAATCCCCTCTGGTGAAGCCTAACCCCATTCATTTCCTGTAGGACAGGCTTCCATTGAGGATGAAGGACATCTGCAGAGAGGGACTTGGCATCCTGAGTGTGCATGTAAGACTCCCACATTGAAACACAGACCTCAACCAATCAGAGAGGTGCAACCAACCTCAGGTAAACCAACAGCTCCAGACCTGTTGTAGAAAGAAACTCTCCAATGAAAGTTGGCGTGGGCGTGTGTGTGTGCCTGCCTGAGTGTGTGTGAGTGTACATGGGCATGTGGGCTTGTGTGTGTGTGTTTAAAGAAAAAAAAGCTGTAAATTTTAAAAAGAACAAGAGGCATACATACATGGAACCATTTGGAGTGAGAAAAGAGTAGAAATGGGATCATTATAATCTCAAAAACTAATTATCCATCCATGAAGTTCAAAGATAGAACCTTGAAGTAAAGGGATAGAGGGACTGACAATAGTTAACAGGAGATGTTCTGGAATCTACTACTCATTTTCAAAAACAAATATCAACAAACATGAAGGGAAGTAGGATGCTGAAGTCAAGGCATGGATCAGACAGTTCCTTCCACCCAGGCCTGGCCTATGTTGAACTTTCAAGATTAGGATTGTGCTGGCCTTGCCTCCTGGCCCCTCTCTCCTCTCGCCCCTCCCCCCACCTCTTCCTCCTTATCCCTGACCAGCATTCCCAGCCCCTCCCCCTTTCCTTCCCTTTTTCACTTCCTTCCATCTTTTTCTTCTTTATTTCCTTTTCTATCTCTGTGTCTTTGTTCCCCTTTCTTCCTTTCTTTTTGAAATTACAAAACCACCACACTTTCCTTGAGAAACAAAGATCAAACAATAGCCATATAACAAAGAAAAGGTGAAAACATTGCCACTTGGTGCCCTCCTCGCCCCTCTCCAGGGAGTAACTACAGGATCCAAGATGATAGTTTCCTGGGTCTCCTTTGGGGCATTTCTATGCATTCTCAGAGATAAAGAAAGGACAAGGGTAGAGAAGATACTCAATTCTACACACCTGGTGTAGTCTTGCACACTCTGCCCTGTGGTCTGCTTTTCACACTAACGTCTCCCAGGGATTGAATATGTTCATGTTCTCTCTTAGCTGCTGTGCACTTTGTGAAGATAGGTATGCTCTCATGTCTGTAATCCCAGCACTTGGGAGGCTAAGGCAACAGGATTCCCAAGAGATTGGGGCTAGCCTTGACTACATACAGAGAACTTGCCTCAAAAAAAAAAAAAAAGCAAACAAACATCCCCCTGAGATGTCTGGGGATGATCTGTAACATTGGTTGACCATTTCCCCCTGATAGCTATTTAAAACTAACCCCCTGGAAACTCAGGACAACCTGGCATCCACTTAACAGAGTCCAAATGAAATGTGGCCAGCAGGCCAGCCCAGGACAATCACAGTCATTTTGGTGAGTACATTGAACAAATCAAGGGAAGGAATGAGAGGCATAAGAATTCAGTTACATGGAGAGTTCAAGGTGTTCATTCATTAGGCTGCGGTTTGGAGATTCCTCACTGGAATGGTTCATACCTTAGAGTTCTGGGTGGATCCCACACCACACAGGAAACAAACATAGCCTGCCCACAGAGTGAGGGAAAAGCTAACACATTCAGTGTGCATTGTAGTGCCTCATCAACACACCTTTGGCAGGTTGTCATGTCCCACACTACAGTGAGGTATTTGCCCATGTCTCACATTTCCTGTGACTCCTGCTAGGTGGATTCCATGCCAGGTTGTCCTGAGTCTCCAGGGTGTCACCCTTCTACAACTCTTCTCATCAATTAGAAGCCATTACTATTTTCACAGAGGAGGCAAATGAAACATAAATGGCGATGTTTATATCTCTGGAACATAAATGCAGAGATGAAACTCTCTGCAGTTTCAAGCAGGCCTGGGCTGCACAATGAGTTCCAGGTCAGCATATTATACAGTGAGATCCTGTCTCAGGAAGCCAACCAACCAGACAGACAAAACAAAAACAACAACAACAAATCCTTAAGATTCAAAACAAGACAAACAAGGATGACAAACAACTAGAGTGATGGGGACTCCTGGATCTCCAGTTAAAGGATGCTTTCCTTTTGTTCATGTTGTATGAAAATGTCATGGGGAAGGAGGTCGGCAGTGTGACATTCATGACACTTATTTGTGGTTTGATTTGGTGAGGTTCTACAAAATCATCATAGAGTGAAGGTCATAAGAAGAACTATGCAGTACATTCTCTGAGTTTTTGAAAGATTATTAGTGACCTCTTCCAAGAAATCTCAGCCTCCTTGAACAGTCTCATTCCTGTTTCTGTGAGCATGTTTGGGGGTTCTCTTGTTAAGGGCCTCAAGATGGAGTTGCTGAGCTGCAAGATTCCAGGGCTAACTTCCCAAGAAATAACTCAACAGAAGCACATAGAGGATTCTGTTTTACATCATCCCTGGCTAGGTGTTCCAATGTCTCATGAATATCTAGCATGGCACAAGTTTGGATTTTAATTTACTTTTCCTTAATTCTGCACTGATTAGTGATTTCTGAGTATTTATCATTGTCCATTGCTTTTTTTCAAATCTACATTCACATATTTTTTAGTTCCTGCTTTTTAAACTGTTGACTTGGAGGGATTATTCTGCATCTCCAAGAGTCTTCCATCAGCTATGGGAATTAGAATTCTTTTCTGTCTTTAGCTTGTTATTTTATTTTTATAACAGATCCAATATTCTCCTGTCTTTCCTTCTAGTAACTTTCTGCTTTTTACTTTTAGGTTCAGATCTACAATCATCTGATTAATCTCTGCATGTTGATATTGTGTGATGTAGGAACCAAGCCTCATACATATTTTTCTTTGTGTGGATGTGTATGTGCAGGGATGTATGCCTATGTATGCACAAGTGTATGGAGGCAAAAGGTGGTCCTCAAGTGTTGGTCCTCAGACATCATCCATGTTGGTTTGTTTGTTTGGTTGGTTGGTTAGTTTTTGTTATTTCAGACAGGGTCTGTAACTGGCCTGTGCTGGCTGGTTAGACTAGGCTAGCTGGCAAGTAAATCACAGGGACTTGCCTGTCTCTGCCTCCCCAATGCTACAATTACAGGCACGTGTTACCATGCCCATATTTTTTATATGGGTTCTGGGAATCAAATTCAAATTCTCATGCTTGCACAGCAAACATTTTACCAACGAAGCCAGACTGGATGGCATGGTTATCATCTATGTGGTAAATAATCTCTAAAAACCTCCCATGTCATTTCTATAAATGCAAGTTTTAGGGAGTACGCTGAGCAAATCAAGAAAAAGAATGCCAGGTGAAAGGATGCAGTGTCCTGGGTAGTTCAAGGTCTTTCTTTTGTAGGCTGTGGTTTGGAGATTCCTGGTTGGAATGGTCCATACCTTAGAGTTCTGGCTGGATGCCATACCACACAGGAAACAATTGTGGCCTGCCCTGGGAGTGAGGGGAAGAGCTAACATATTCAGTGTGCAATGTAGTGCTTCATCAACACGCCTTTTGCAGGGCCTGGCCTCTCTGCTGGTCACTGACCTTTGTAAGTGTGCAGTCACGGCCACCGCCTGACAGGCATGAAAGGAAGGCAGACAATAGACGAGAAGGAGACACCCAGGGGGAGAAAAATGCACTCACTCAAGGGATGCAATGTCTTATGTCCAATTCCAGAACACATGTGGTGGTGCTTAAGCCACGCATATTAGACTGAATATTTATTTATAAGGAATGGTTTATAACCAATTTGCGGGCATAAAATTTCCCTAAGTATCCATGGCTGCTTGGTAGCAGAGCACAACAGTGTAAAAGTAAAAAGCTGTTCTTTGCTGTGAAGTTTTAAATCAATTTTAAAAGCTTTAGATCATTAAAATTGATTAGAGTGTCATGCAGATTGATTTCAAAGTCATTCCAGACTCTGAAGACGGCGTCATACGGTGGCCTGCACGTCGGGAGAAAAATGAATTTGGGTCCAGGGTTTGTCACAGAGTAGTTGGGTAATCTTTGACCTCTTGCTGCGACTCTCAGACATCTATTTCCTCATGTGCTTAGCAAGTAGGTACTGCTTTGAGACAACAGTCCCAGTGCCATGATGTTTAAGAGTTTTGTCATTATCACTTCAAATCCACAGAAGATTTGCACAATTTCCTGTTCAGAGTGTTTAAAAAACATACTAAGATAGGTATTTGCAGAATGAACCACCCCTATGGATGAAGACCCTACGTGGTTCAATGTGACATCCTTGTATTATTATTTTGCAGAAAGTAATTTCATGCAGGCTTTTAATTTTACTTTTAAAAGTTCATTCGGAGTTGCACTTGAGGATCAGTCCTCAAAGACTTCCTGCCTGCCTCCAACGGTCTGCGATTCAGAACTTTAAAACAGTCATGGATTTGAAACTTTTATTGAAAAGGTTCTCACGTATACCTATCTTTCCTATTGATTCTCCATCGACAGACTATTCTGTTGATGAGCCAAGCAGATGTGTCTGCAGAGACGTGCATCCCGAGAGGTCCAGGGTGGAGCAGCTTTGATTGAAGACACACTGCTGTTTCAGAGATTGTCACACAAAGCAGTTTGTCCCACTGGGACCATCCATGTTTCATAGTCAGTAAGCTTTGCCAACCTCATCTGCTTACGTCAGCCCATGGGCATCTCCCCAGTGGATGAGCACTTGTATAGCACCTGCCTCAAAGTACCTAACAACCCGCCTTACTTTGGGGTGCACTTCTACCTTGAGAGAGGTAATCCAGTTTCAACAGTAACCAGACCCACTATGATTATGCACATAAGACAGCAGAAAGAATGACTATAGGAGGTATTTTAAGACCAAGTAAAATCATTGATCGCCGGGAAATAGTCTTTCCCACCAGTTGCTTCTGAGCAGCACCCACGTGTGTTTTAAATCATAAGTAAGTACCTAACATTGACAGTAGCTGTCACTCCCTCATACAGTAGTTATAATCATGCAACTTCGTAAAAGTCTTCGTAAAAGACTCTTCCTAGGGCTTCATGAGAAGCACTGAAAAACACTGAGCATGTTGACATAGTCACCCCCAAAACAAAAGTGGGGGTGACTACCCTAGGAGACTTCAGTCTGTCACATAAAAACTCACTATCATTCCTGCAGCCTAAGATACCAGTCATGTGCTGAGCCCCTTGACACACAGCTGAGCTGTTTTGGGTATATTTTTAGTTTGTTCTTGATGTCCCTCTTCCTTTTCAAATCACTTTCTTGTGGAGAGAAAGGAAGAGGGAGCCACATTCAAATTTAATAGAGACAGTGTTGGCCAGAATTTTAAAGAAAGTGAATGCATTCACTCCACCCACCTCAGCAGAAGCAGCTTCCTGTGTGAGGTGGGATTTGAGTCATATTAATTTGTCCCAGACCACACCAAAATTAAGCTGTTCACGTCTAAAACATTCCACAATTTCAGTTGCGGGGAGGAATTTGTTCAGCCATGTTATGGATTCGTATTTCTCTCCTCTCCCAAGAAGGTCTGATGTCCTTATAAGGGAGACAGCCTTCATTTCCCACAGTGTAGAGAGCTAAATAAATATTCTCTCACAGTCAATGCAGAGGTAACTTTTTTTTAATGGATTAAAAAAAAAAAAGCCATTCTGAGAGTCCATCACTGTTCCAGCAACCCCATTCAGAGAGGGGCTTTTGTCTCTCTCTCAGTGGGAGCTGCCATTTTAATGGGGCCTCCAGCGGGGCCTGGCTTGATGATGTGAAGTAGGCCTGGAAGAATCTCGGAATTTTTTTTAAATTTAGAATTTGGTTAATTTAACCATAGTAGCTTTCAAAAGAACTGTAATGTTAAAGTGAATCCACAGAGAATGTCGCTGAGAAGCAGCTACCAGATAATTTCAGGGACTCCTTTCTGAAGCTCTCTCATGTGAAAACCAATCTCTTGAGGTTCTAATAGACATTACGAACTCCCACCCCCACCCCCGCGACCCCCAATCTATTTGCAAAGAAGAAAACTGGGAGAAGAATTCATTCTCAGAAATATGCATACGTATACACAGACACAAACACCCGCCCTGAAACCAGATGAAACAGAATTGCTCTTAGCTGACTGGTGAGGCCAAGCCTGGATTTGGATGGCTTTGTGGTAATTCTGGGGTTTCCCTTCTGCCTGAGTCATAGACACCACGGTATGCGAAGCGCTCTCCCACCCCAGAGATCCCGAGTGCCAAAGCTACACTTCACGCACTTGCCCCACGAGAGGATCCCAACCTCCTGGGCACACTTCCCAAACTTTTGAGATTAGACTGATGCTCCAGGGAGCAGGACAGATGGAGCCTGAAGAGCCAAACCTGCAGGCGGTCAGCTATCCCGAGGGCGGCGCTGCCGTGGCCTCTGCCTCCGTGGTCCTCGCGGCCACATGCTGACTGTGCCTGGCAGCCGCTCTCCCAGATGCCAACCGCTGGAATGTGTCTTATGTTCCCGCGCCTCTGCCTGGCCAACCTCGGTGGGAAGGCTCTTGCTGGGCCTCGCAAATGAGGTGCTGGGTACCTGCAGCTGGGGAGCGAAAGGAGGTGCCCCCAACACGTGAGAGCTGGTCATCCTTCTGGGAACTGTCTCATTTCCTGGATTCGCATCTGATCTTTGTAAAGCTAATGGCCCAAGTCTCCGCCTAGAATGATTGGTTTAGTGTGTGGCTGACTTGCGTGGACCTCGGGAGCACAGAAAATTCATTTGCTAGTTCTTGCTAAGGTTAAATGCCATCATGTAGAAATGAACACACACACTCACACTCACACACACTCTCTCACACACTCACACACACACACACACTCAGGACTAGAATCATTCTGGAAGTGTGCAATTTTCTTGTATCTATGTACGATTCTGATACTTGGAAGTCTACACAAATTAATTTGAAACCTAGCTTTGCTTTTCCCAGTAACCAGGTTGACTCGAGTTAAGATTGGGAGTGGAAAAGCGGAGGGCACTCACAAAGACAACTGACAAGCAAGATCACTCAAAGAAATGTTCTTGAGTTGAAAGTGGAAGTAGAGAGTTGCCCTCCTAAAATTAATTTGAGATCCACGAACTTTGTTTTTCCCAATAGCCAAGCTGTGGAAAAGCCCCAGGCACTCACAGCTACGCAAAGCAACAGAGACAGCAATTGCCTCTCTGGTGTTGCATGATTTGAGATTCTTTCTGACACAAAGCTTTAACTCATTCACTTGATATGATGTGATGTCATGCCTTTGGTGGCTAATCAATTTTTCGGGTTTGATTTATTTGTTCTGTGTATCTACTCTCAGGTGTTCGTTTTGTTTTGTTTTACTCTTTGTTGAAATGATTGATCCAAAGGTTTATCAGCCCATCAGTGTATGTCTTGGTTACGTAGCTAGCTTCTCAAATTAAAACATTACCTCCTGCAAGGAGGAAGTGAGTGACAGTCATAAAATGTGATAAAGAAAAATACAAGGCTTAGTTAATATAATAAACACACAAGGCTCAGGAAAGCCATAAAACTTAACAAGAATTACAAGGCTGTGTCCCATCATTCTTAAAGTTATATAAGCAGTGAAACTTGCTGGGAGGGGGAGTGGGGGCTCTCCAATCAGTATAGCTGCCTGAAAGTGCAGGGAGATGTATACAGGGATGCAGGTTTTGTTCATCATCATCCATAATGAAGTAAACTTTTCAATGAAGTAATGATCACTGAGTCATCATGTTTCTGTAATTAACCCCAGAATAACCCCATTGGTTCATGATGCTGCCCTTGAGTGAGACTGTTTTTTGTTTTTGGTTTTTGGTTTTGGGTTTTTTTTTTTTTTTTTTGGTTAATCTTCAGTGACCTATCTGGGGTGGGTAGAAATTTATTCATCTCTCCCCAGGAAAAAGTACACAGTGTGAGACCATCACCACCAAGAGCTTATATCATAATAAAAAACAGTTTTAATTTTCTTTATCTTTCTGTGTTTCAAATAGAAAATGATAATTGCATACCAAGAGTCTAGAAACATATTTGACCCTAGGATAAAAAGTTATATATAGCAAACTCAGTACAATACAAAGGCAGTTGTGGAAACATGTAAAAGGTGGACAGCAGCTTATAAAATAAACCTGGAACAGACATGCTCAACTTCTAAAACTGGTCTAAATGTGGGTGTATTTATTACCTTCTTGTAAAAACAATATAAAATGCTTGAAATTTTAAAAAAATGAGCATCGCTATCAGTCCCATTGCCTAGGAATAATCATGAGAATCCTTCTAGTCTTTTACACACACACATATACACAGACACACATATACATAAATACACACATACACATATACACACATACACCAACATATGTACATACATACTTACACACATATACATACACACACATATACACACATATACATACACACATACATGCATAAACACACACACATATACACACATACATACATGCACACATGTACATATACACATACACCCACGCATACACACACATACATATACACACATGCATACACACATACATATACACACATGCATACACACATACATATA
>CAJQZJ010032488.1:3913724-3944621 GCA_907164525.1 Lophiomys imhausi
ATAGGCCACGATTATAAGAGTTATATGGCTTAGCATACATTCCCAATGTCCAGTCCATATGTATTTGGCACCTGACTATAACATTCTACTATCTAACCATCTCCATGAGTTTAAAGTTCTATATCTAACTCAGCTTTCATACTAACTTGCCTCATAATTTTTAAAATATCTTCTTAGATCCAGAACACCCTCTTGATTCCTAAACAACTCAAAATTTAACTATGAGACTCTAGCTATCTATTCTTCAACCACCTCAGAGACCTGAGAGGGATAAATATATCTGATTATATAGGAAGTGTAGGGCCTGCAGCTTCCAAAACTAAAAAATGACATACCAGTGGCTGCCTGGACAGTTCCCATTTTCTCTCCATACATTACAGCATCAATCTTCAGCCATTTGGCCCCATTTCTCTGACAGACATTGGTTGTAGAGCAGGAATTATGAAGGACTTACCTACCCTGTCTTGGCAGAGCTAGGCTGTCGACTTACCTGCTTCCAAGTTTTGTCCTTTTTGGACAGAAGTCTGTCTACAGTTGAAGCAAGTGGTTTTTCTTGCCAAGAGAATGGCTTACCACCAATTTAATCATCTCCCACTGGAGATTCTTCGATGCTCATCTTCTACTTGGAGTAATATAGGGGGTGCTGTCAGGAGCTGACATGTCTCGATATCAAAAAATCTTAAGTTAAGAAAACATCTTTGAATGCCATATTCTGCAGATCTCTTGAGGTTTTTGAAGATACCCTATCTATCTCTTATATTTAGATAAGCAAATATTGCTTGTCTCTTAGCAACTTGATTTCTGAGTAGCTTAGAAAATAACTGTGATAGACTGTCATAGTAACTAACAAAATGATACGTTTTCATGACTATTAGTTTCCGTTTCTTAATTATCCTAAACAGTTTATGTTGGTTGGTAGCGAGAGGTCAAAACTTGACATTTCATTTTTAAGTATTACTACAAACAATACCTTTAAGAAGCGTTACCCTTAATTTTGTATCAATATACAAAGATCAATACCAATGTGGCCAAATATAATCTTGATTTTGTATCAATATGCAAAGATCAGTACCGATGTAGCCCAATACAATCTTAATTTTACATTAATATACAAGGGTCAATACCATTGTGGCCAAATATAATCTTAGTTTTGTATCAATATACAAAGATCAATACCGATGTAGCCCTATACAAACTTAAAGTTGCCGGTAGGATTTGCTGAAGGAGGCAGAGGCAG
The DNA here is from genome assembly GCA_907164525.1 of Lophiomys imhausi. Classification (NCBI taxonomy): domain Eukaryota; kingdom Metazoa; phylum Chordata; class Mammalia; order Rodentia; family Muridae; genus Lophiomys; species Lophiomys imhausi. The sequence continues at coordinate 3,914,962 of CAJQZJ010032488.1, forward strand.
GAGGATCACAAGAGATGCTTTTAAAAGAAAAATCTTTAAAATTGCCAATTTCCATTTTTCCAAGATATCCATTTTTATGGACTAACTCTGAATCCAGCCATAAACATACTTTTGCTGAATTTGAGTACCAACTCCTTTAGGGGGCTAGTCTATAACTTTTAACCCCAATCAAAAGGTCATCTATAATTAGGGCTGCTTGACCATCACTGTAGCATTTCCCCTCCCATCCCCATCTCCAGAGAATCGCACAGATCATTCTTTCTCCTACTCATACCATTAACCCAGTCCTGAACTCCAGAAGGCATTTCTTGGAAAACCTATAGGGCACTCCTGCCAGGAAAGCAGGTAGGCTAACTGCAGAGATTACCCTCTCCCCCTGCCCCTCCAAATCCCATCCCCCAGTCTCATCCCCAGCTCTGTAGCAGATGACCTGCTGTAGCCTCCTCTTCCCTGCCTGCCCCCATCTCCAGAGGATCACGCAGATATTCCCCTTTAACCTTTCTAACTCCCACTCAACAATATATCTCAGTCCTCAACCTCAGCAAGAAGGCATTCCCTGGGAATTCCCAGGCCACTCTGGCCAGAGAAAGCACATAGCCTGTTAGCTTATGTACAACTCTCAGACTACCTCTACTCCAAATCCAATCTCACATTCTCATCTCCATCTCTGTATGAAACAACCTGCTGCAGCCTTCTCTTCCTTCTGCCCCCATAGAGATAACTCAGATCTTCTCCTCCAACTTTCCCCTCCACTCCCAATATCCCAGCCCCCAACTCCAGCAGCCATTCTCAGGGAACTCAACAGCCCAAACTGCCAGAGAAGCAAGTATGCCAGGGAAGCAGGTAGGAGAGCTTCAGATCTTCACTCTCCCTCATCTCCTCCATATGCCCCAGTTTATTCCTAGCTCTGTAGCAGACTACTTATTGGGGTCCCTCCTCATTCTTTGCCCCCATTCTCAGGGAACTAAGCAGGTACAAGTGGAACACCATGCTTTTCTCCCTCCTGTGAACATCTGCAGAACCCCCAGATGATCCCCATTCCTAATATCCCAATACCTGAAAACACATTTAACCTAGAACCTCCTGTGACCATACTTGTCAAGATCCCAGAAGAATTTCTTACCAGACAACTCACCAGCTACCACTCTCCTAAGAACAGAGAGGGCAACAGAAAACAAGGAATGAAATACCCACCCAACAAAGACAAGACCAGATATCAGGATCTAGAGCAGTGATTCTCAACCTTCCTGATGCTGTGACCCTTTACTCCAGTTCCTAATAATGTGGCAAACCCCAACTATAAAATTATGTCATTGCTATTTCATAAATGTAATTTAGCTACTGTTATGAATTGTAATGTAAATATCCTATCTGAGATGCAGGATGCCTGATATGTGATCCCTTCAAAAGATCACTTGACCCTCAAAAGGGTTGCACCCAACACATTGGGAACCACTGATCTAGAATTACAACCTTCCCAAATCCAGGTACCTAGATGCCAGGATAAAAACATAGTCAGTAACAACCAGGACAATATGTCTCCATTAGAGCCCAACAATCCTAACACAGTAAGTATTGCAACATGGCTGAACCACAAGACAAATACCTGAAAATAGTTTTTATGGATATTATAGAGGTTCTAAAAAAGGACATGAATAAATTCCTTGGATAAATCTATGAAAACACAAGCAAACAGTAGAAAGAGATGAATAAACAGTTCAAGACTGTTTATTATTGAACTAATAGTGGAAATAGAACCAATAAAGAAAATTCAAATTGAGGGATATCTAGAAATGAAAAGCTTGGGAAGTAGAACAGGAACCTCAGAGATAAATTTTATGAACAGAGTATCAGAGATGGAATGGAGAATCTCAGCCATTGAAGACACGATGGAAGGAAGGAATACTTCTGTCAAAGTAAATGTTAAATCTAAAAAAAAATCTTGGCATAAATCATTCAGGAAATCTGGGACACTATGAAAAGACCAAATCTAAAAATAATAGGAAAACGGGAGGGAGCGAATCCCAAGTCAAAGGCACAGAAAATATTTTCAATGAAATTATATAAAAACATTTCCATAACCATAAAAAGGAGATGCCTCTCAAAGTTCAAGAAGTATACAGGCTGGATTTCAAGATGGTACCAACTATTATGCATGGTATCTGATACCCAGGAACAACCACCCTGAGACCAGTCAGCTCTGTCACCCATCTGGAGAGGATATCTGGCCCAAGCCACATGTGGTTCTGGCCCATGACTACCAGCCTCAGGTGAGCGGCTCTGCCTATCTTTCTGAGATCCAGTCTCTATGTGGACCTACCTGCATTCCTGAGAGGAATAGCCAGACCAAAGAAGTGCACAGGTCAGAGAGAATTTCTTTCCTTGGTTTCCAATATGGTGGTGCCCAGTGCACACAATATCTGAGTGACAGGGTGCCAAACTCAGTCACAGCAGAGTGATCAGAAATCATGCTGACTGCAAATGCAGCCCGTGTCCCTGTCTCCCAGCAAAAGCTGAGACTGGCCACACCCCGAAGCACCCAAGCTCCTACAACAGCCAGCCTCAGGCCTGCCGAATCTGGCCCCCATCCTGGGTGGAACTCCCAGCCCGAACAATGCAAGTTTCCAGACTATGGCTCCAATGGACCTCAATAACTCAAAAATGAATCAGCAGCAGAGCAACTGAACCCAAAACAACTGTGTTAGTGGGAGAACCCAGGTTCCAGTGATGCAGATTCAGCTTCTGGTCCACAAGCTCGACCTTTCTGAGGAGACCCACCAGCTCTCAGGACTTTACAGAATAGTTTCCCCCATGCCAATCCTCTGCCTATAGGTCCAATTGGGTCACAATCAGCTGAGGGGAGCTGCAGCTACTCTCCGAGATCCAGTCTGTATTACACAGACCTACCCATCATTCAGAGATGGGTGTCTAGGTCACAGGATCATCCAGCCTCTAGAACAGGGGTCTTTCCTGAACACCAAGGCCAGTGGGCACCAAGAACAAACAGAAAACACCAGAGTCAACTAGATGGCAAAAGGCCAGAGTAAGAATATTATCAAAAACAAAAAAAACAAAACAAAACAAAAACCCAGCAGCATGGCATCTCCAGAACCTAGTTATAATGCTACAGAAAGCCCTGGAAATCCTAACACAACTGAAACACAAGAAAATGATATAAGTTTGCATATCATTTGCACTTATGAAAATGATAGAGGTTGTAAGGGAAGAAAACAAATCTTTCAAGTAAAAAGATAAAAATACAATTAAACAGGTAATGGAAATGAATAAAGCCTTTAGAGACTTGTAGGATATAGTGAAACAGGAGAAGGAAGGGAATAAAATGGTTCAAGACCTGAAAGGGGAATTTGAAACAATAAAGAAAGCACAAGCTGAGACAATCCTGGAACTGAAAAACTGAGGTAAAAGAAAAGGAAATACAAACACAAGCATCATGAACAGATTATAAGAGATGGAAGAAAGAATCTCAGGCACAGAAGATAAAATTGAAGAAATCGATACATCTATCAAAAAATGTGAAAGCTAACAGAAGTCCTCACATGAAATCTCCAGGAAATCGAGGACACTATGAAAAGACAAAAACCTCAGAATAATAGGAATAGAAGAAAGAGCTCCAAGGGCCAGAAAACATCTTCAATAAAATCATAGAAAAAAATCCAAACCTAAAGAAATGCCTATAGCCATTGAAGAAGCCTACAGAACTCCAAATAGATTAGACCAAAAAAAGAAACTCCTACAGATACATAAAAATCAAAACACTAACTGGGCATAGTGGCACATGTCTTTAATCCCAGCACTTGGGAGGCAGAGGTAAGGTAGGTGGATCTCTGCAAGTTCAAGGCCAATCTGGTCTACAAAGTGAGTCCAGGATAGCCAGGGCTACACAGAGAAATCCTATCTCAAAAAAAAATAAAAAACACTAAAGGTACAGAATAAAGAAAGAATATTAAAAACTGCAAGGGAAAAGGGCCAAGTAACATACAAAGGCAGACCTATCAGAATCATACCTCATTTCTCATCAGAGATCCTAAAAGTCAGAAAGGCCTGAACAGATGTCATGTAGACCCTAAGAGACAACAGAGACCAGCCCAGACTACTAAACCCAGCAAAACTTTCAAACACCGTAGATGGAGAAAACAAGATATTCCATGACAAAACTAAATTCAAACAATATCTATTCATAAATCCAGTCCTACAGAAGATATTAGAAGAAAAACTCTAACCCAAGGAGGATAACTACACCCAAGTAAGCACAAGAAGCAAATAATCCAATGGCAACAAAACCAAAAGAAGAGAAGCTCTCTCACACACTGCTTCCACCAACATCAAGATAGTGGGAACTAACAATCACTGGTCATTAATATACCTCAACATCAATGGACTTAATTCCCCAATAAAAAGACACAGGCTAGCGGAATGGATGCAAAAACAGAATCCATCATTCTGCTGCTTACAAGAAACACACCAAGCAAAACAAACAAACAAAAAAAATAGACATTATCTCAGAGTAAAGGGCAGGAAAAAGATATTCCAAATAAAAGGACCCAAGTAGCAAGCTGGAGTAGCCATTCTAGTATCTAATAAAATAGACCTTCAACCAATGTTGATCAAAAGAGAGGGGAAGGACACTTCATATTCATCAAAGAAAAAATCCACCAAGATGACATTTCAATACTGAACATCTATGCCCCAAATGAAAGGACATCCACATTCATAAAAGGAACACTACTAAAGCTCAAATCCCACATCAAACCCCACACATTAATAGTGGGAGACTTCAACACACCCCTTTCACCAATAGACAGATCAACAATACAGAAACCAAACAGAAATAATGAAACTAACAGATGTCATGAATCAAAAGGACCTAACTGATATCTACAAAATCACCCAAACACACACACAAAAAAAAACTTTCTTCTAAGCCCCTCATGGAATCTTCTCCAAAACTAACTATAAAGTTGGTCACAAAGCAAGCCTCAAAAGATACAAGCAAATTGAAATAACCCCTTATATTTTATCAGACCATCATGGAATAAACCTGGACTTCAACAATAACAGAAACTACAGAAAACCTTCAAACTCATTGAAACTCAATAACTCTCTATTCAATTATCTCCAGTTCAGGGAAGAAATTTTTTTAAAAAAGGAAATTAAAGACTTTTTAGAATTCAATGAATATGAAGGCACAACATACACAAACTTATGGGACACAATGAAAGCAGTGTTAAGAGGAAAGTTCATTGCACTAAACACCATCAAAAAGCAATTGGAGAGTTCTCATACTAACAACTTAAAAGCACACCTGAAAAGCTCTAGAACAAAAAGAAACAAATAAACCCAAGAGGACTAGATGGCAGAAAATAATCAAAATCAGGGCTTAAGTCCAAGTACATCAAAGACCTCAACATAAAACTGGAACACAATGGAATACTACTCAGCTATCAGGAACAAGGAAATCATGCAATTTGCAACTCAATGGATGGAAATAGAAAAGTTCATCCTGAGTGACCTAACCTATACCCAGAAAGATACACACGGTATGTATTCACTTATAAGTGGATACTATCCATATAGTACAGGACAACCATCCTACAACCCACAGACCCGAACAGACAGGAACCTAGCATAACTATCCTATGAAAAACTCCACCTAGCAGTGGGTCAAGGACCTTGTTGCCTGTTAGTGGAACATCTTAGCCTAGTTGGGCTGCCATATCAACCCCTGTACAAGAGGAAGCTCTTAGCCTTCATTTGACTGATTTCTCCAAAATTGACCATAAGCTCAGACACAAACAAGCCTCAAAAGATACAAGAAAATTGAAATAACACCCTGCATCCTTTCTGGCCACCATGGGTTAAAGATAAATATCAACAACAGAAACAACAGAAAGTTTACAAACTTATGGAAACTGAACAACTCTTTACTGAATAAAAATAAGTCAAGACAGAAAAAAAGAAATAAATTAAAGACTTTTTACAATTCAATGAAAATAAATACACAGCATATGCAAAATTTATGGGACACAATGAAAGTGGTTCTAAGAGGCAAGTTCATAGCACTAGGTGCCTATATAAAAAAAAATGGAGAGATCTCATACTAACAGCTTAATCACACATCTGAAAGCCCTAGAATAAAAAGATGTTGTCACACCCAATAGGAGTAGAGGGCAAAAAAATAATCAAACTCAGGGCTTAAAAAATAAACAAACAAAAACAAACCCAAAGTGTGGTGAGCCACAAAACTGTGGTGAGCCGCAACCCTAAGATGGCGCCTGGCTTATTGCCAGAAAGCTCAAGCTTAGCTGTAAACAAGCCCTTAGTTGGTAGCAGCTGCCTAGCCTGGTGTGCTTCCTCCTTTTGTGAGCCTATCTTGGATCACCAGGTGGCATGATCTGATTGGGTTTGAGTAGGCATATAAGGGCTTGGGGGAGGAGACACAAAGACACAAGCAGAGACACAAGCAGAGAAGCAGAGACATAAGCAAGGATTCAGAAGACTTTTCAAGGGACCTGAATAAACTGCTTGAGAAGAGCTTTTGCGAGTTGCGTTGTTCTTGCTGGTCGAGGGGGACGCGACACCAAAGAGTAAAAAAAAAAAAAAAAAACCCAAGAATTGGTTCTTTGAGAAAATCAATGAGATTGACAAACTCTTAACCAAATTAAATAAAGGCAGAGAGAATATCTAAACTAACAAAATTAGAATAGAAAAGTATACATAACAACAAACAGACACCAAGGAAATTCAGAGAATCATAAGGAAATATGTTAAAAATGTATTCTCCACCAGATTAGAAAAATATAAAAGAAATAGATACTTTTTTCAATACATACCACCACTTACTAAAGTTAAATTAAGATCACATAAGAAATTTAATGGACCTATGACCCCAAGTGAAATAGAAGCAGTCATTAAAAGTCTTCCAACCAAACAGCTGAAGATTGATGCTGAGAGAAAATGGGAACTGTCCAGGCAGCCACTGGTATGTCATTTCTTAGTTTTGGAAGCTGCGGGCCCTGCACTTCCTAAATAAGCAGATATATTTATCCCTCTCAGGTCTCTGAGATGGTTGAAGAATAGATAGTTAGAGTCTCATAGTTAAATTTTGAGTTGTTTAGGAATCAAGAGGGTGTTCTGGATCTAAGAAGATGTTTTTAAAATTGTGAGGCAAGTTAGTATGAAAGCTGAGTTAGATACAGAACTTTAAACTCATGGAGATGTTAGATAGTAGAATGTTAAAGTCAGGTGCCAAATATATATGGACTGGACATTAGGAATGTATGCTAAGCCATATAACTCTCATAATTGTGACCTATTTATTTCTGTTGTTTTGTATTGTATTTATTGTTATAAGAGAAAGAACCATTTGTTGGACTGAAAGGGGGAGCTGTTGAGGGGAAAAGATGTACCTTAAACTAAAAGAAAGGTAGAGGATGGGGGGTTGAGGGGGAAGAATGTGGAAGGGTGGGACTGGAGGGGGGGAGTAGGGAGGGGATTGTGATTGAAATGTAACTTGAAGAAATAAAAAATAAATTATAAAAAATTTTTTTAAAAGTCTTCCAACCAAAAAGAAAAAAATAAAAGCCCAGGGCCAGAAGGTTTTAGCACAGAATTCTACCACACTTTCAAAGAAGAGGTAATGCCAATACTGCTCAAATTATTCCACACAATAGAAACAGAAGAAACATTGTGTGCAATTTGTTTTATGAGACCACAATTACCCTGACACCTAAACCATATAAAGATTCAACAAAGAAACAGAATTACAGAACAATTTCACCTATAAACATAGATGCAAAAATTCTCAATAAAATACTTGCAAGCCAAATCCAAGAACATATAAAAAAATTATCCACCATGATCAAGTAGACTTCATCCAAGAAATGTGGAGATGGTTCAATGTACATAATCAATAAATGTAATCCATCATATAAACAAACTAAATGGAAAAAATATATGGTCATCGCATTAATCCAACACCCCTTCATAATAAAAGTTTTGAAGAGATTAAGACACAGGGGACTCAACATAATAAAGGCAGTTGATGGCAAGCCCATAGCTGACATCAAGTTAAATGGAGAGAAAGTCAAAGAAATTCCAGTGAAATCAGGAAGAGTGTCTAATCTCTTCATACCTATTCAATATAGTATTTGAGATCTTCACTTCAGCAATAAGACAACCGAAAGAGATCAAGGGGATAAAAATTGGAAAGAAAGAAGTCAAAGTATCTTCATTTGTAGATGATATGATAGTATACATAAGTAACCCTACAAATTCCATCCGAAAGCTTCTACACTCAAACACATTTAGCAAAGTAGTTGGATATAAAATTAACTCACAAAGATCAGTAGCCCTCCCATATAAAAATGACAAGCAGACCAAGAAAGAAATCAGGTAAACAATATGTTTCACAATATCCTCAAATAATAAGATATCTTGGAGTAGCTCTAACTAAGCAAGTGAAATACTTGTATGATAAGAACTTAAGACATTGAAGAAAGAAACTGAAGAAGATATCAAAAGATGGAAAGATCTCCCATATTCAAGGATCAGTAGGATTAACATTGTAAAAATGGCCATCCTACCAAAAGCAATCTACAGATTCAATTCAATCCCTATGAAAATTCCAACAAAATTTTCACAGATCTTAAAAGGACAATTTTCAACTTTATATGGAAAAAAAGCCTAAGATAGCTAAAAAAAAAAAATCCTGAATAATAAAAAAGAATTGCATAAGGTATCATCACCCCTGATTCTAAGGTGTACTTACAGAGTGATAGTAATAAAAACAGCATGGTGTTAGCTCAAAAAAACAGATATGTTAATCAACAGAATTGAATTGAAGTCCCAGACATAAATCCACACACCTATGGACTCCTGATTTTTGATAAAGAAGCCAGAAATACACACTGGAATAAAAGACAGCATCTTCAAAAAATGGTGCTGGTCAAACTGGATGGCAACATGTTGAATCATCCAAGTAGATCCATACTTATCACCATGCACAAAACTCAACTCCAAATGAATCAAAGACCTAAACATAAAACCAGATACATTGAACCTGATAGAAGAGAAAGGAGGGAACAACCTTGAACTCACATGGACACAGGAAAATGTTTTCTAAATAGAACACTGTTAGAACAGACATTGAGATATCAGCAATTAATAAATTGGACCTCATAAAACTGAAAAGCTTCTGTAAGGTAAAGGACAGCATCATTTGGACAAATAACAGCCTACAGAATAGGAAAAGAGTTTTACCAACTCTTCGTCTGATGGAGGGCTAATATCCAAAATAAAGAAAGAACACAAAAACCTAGATACCAAGAAACCAAATAGCCCAGTTAATAATGGGGTACAGATCTTAACAGAGAATTCTCAAAAGAAGAAACTCAAATGACTGAGAAACACAGAAATGTTTAACATCCTTAGTCATCAAGGCAATGCAAATCAAAACTACACTGAGGTTTCATCTTACACCAATCAGAATGGCTAAGATCAATAATACAAGTGACAGCTTATGCTGGTGAGGATGTGGAATAAGGAGAACACCCTATATGCTTCTTACCGAGGATTAATAAGGTAAACACCTTCAGTACCAGTTCCCATCACCAACTCTTCAATTGACTCCAAGTATTTAAATGTGTTTATCCATCCACATGATAATAGTTACACCCCTCTCCACAACACATCAGCAGCCATGATGGAATCTGTCTTTCTTATGCTTTTCTGATAGGACGAGGACAAAAATTTGTGTGCATACTCAGGGTGACTTGGAGGGACTGAAAAAAAAAACCCATATAAATAACAAAAACTATCACTTGCTGAATTCTAAATATATATATTATATAATATGGCCTTCATATCAGCACTATTAATATACCAGGGAGGTGAGCCTTATGGACTTAAAAGAACTTCCCCAAGGTCGTATAGCTCATGTATGATAATGCTAAATGTTTTTGACAGCAGAGCCTTGTTGATAGACATGATATGTCTGGCCTTTACTTCTCCTAAGGAGCAGAGAGAGGGTTTCCCAGAAAAAGAAAGCCAGAGGTGGGATCTCATCCACTCATAACTTCTTAAAGAAGGCCAAAGGTAATTCATGACCTATTTTCTACTCTTTCTAACTGAAATCAACTCAGGATGTGAGAACACACATTTGTTTTTGGAGGCTCAGAATCAAACCATGGATTTGTGCAGGAAATACTACAGTCTTAAAAATTACACACACACACACACACACACACACACACACACACACACCACGATGTATATATCCATCAACTTTGAATTGAGCTGCTAACTGAGCTGCTAACATTGACTGCTCCCCAGTCTCAAAAGTGAGAAAGCCATAGCCAAGCACAGAGACTCTCCTGGTGTAGCTAAGCTTTCTATATAGATGATGGTGCTTCAAACCAAACCGTTCATCAAGGCCTATACCAAAACATGGACCCCAGAACAGAGATATCTGATCTTCAAAGAGACACAGACACTCTAACCAGCAGTAGAACTGGTCTCCCAGACGTTTTACATGAGGTTTGAGTCTGAAGACTCACATAGAGGGAGGAATAATGAAGGAAATAATGTGGTATGTGTGGGAGGTTCTAGCACTTCACTGTGGCTATGTGGAGAAAGGCAGAAAGTGATTAAAGAAAAAACAAACAAACAAACAAACAAAAAACCACCTTCCCTGGGGAAATCTGTGAGACAGGATATAGTTCATACTGCTTGATGCTCTGAGACTAAGACAGACAGTCAGCTAGGAAGAAGAATTTTCCAGTGACAGTAAAGTGGACACAGCAGCACTCCCACCTTCTGCACTTTGGGTGATGTTCTCTACCCTGTCACCTTGAGTATATGCAGGTTGAGGAGTTATCAAGGGAGCATCATCCTGGGCAAAGTGGCCCCCTAAGTGTTTTCAAAGTGTCTGAAGTTCACAGAGAAACTATGGCAAGACTGCTCAAGGATATTGAGGTGAGTGGCCATTAGGTCCCCCAAGGACTTCTTGGAATATGCAGGTGAAATCCACAAGTTGCAATAGATCTTGATTAGACAGTTAAAAGATCTAGAAGCCTTCAATGACTGCTCAAAATGTGACCCACAAAGGCTTGTATTGTCTGGGATATGGGTTTTGTGTTACCAAAATGAAGTCGTTGAAGAATCTCAGATACATTTATGGAGATTGACTTAGACTCTCTCATGCACATCACTCATTTCTTTCCCCCATCAATCCCTGCTCTGCTTTCTGCATCCCAGCCTTCCTTTCTCCTAAAGCCCAACTTTCCATATGCTGATGATGGGAATGTGTTGGGTTTCTCTGGCTTAGCCTTTCTAGTTGCTAAATATTTATTACTGTGGGTTAGTCCACTCACTCCTCCACCCAGTTTTGTCCTGTTTCTCACAAGTGGAGTCAAACATGGGACAAAACAGCACATAGGTTTTGTGAAAGCAGAGGGTTAAAAAAAAAAAAGAATCTGTAGTTTACATGATACATGTTTCTAGATAAAAAGAACAGTATATTATAAACACAAATGTCACTTCTAGAGCACAATATTGTACATATTGTCATTCCTAACATTATCAACAATGTTAGAAAGTCTTCAAGGAGAGAATACACCATCTGTGGGTTATGACGTAAAACAGCGGGTAGAGCACAAGAGAGAAACAGAAAGGCTTCTTTCCCCAACACTATCATCACTTCAGTGGTAAATGGAGTCACATCTCAGCAGAGAAGGGCACTTCACATGCTTATGTGACATGGTCAGGCACCATGCACATGGTGGGGTCTGTCAGAATGGCTGAGTAGCAATAAAACTCTCAGAGGCACACAAGCTCAGTGACTGTGAGAACAGCTGACCCTTTCTGGTTGGGTTTCCATGACGCTATTCCCATCATTTCAAGTGTAGGTTTTTTTTTTTTTTTTAAATCTTGCACCATCTTCAAGTGGAAATAATCAAATAAAGGGAACAAATATTCTTACTCATTCATCAGAAAGGGACTTCACTTATGTAAATATAGACCACTGTGCTCCCTTGAAAAACAGCAGCTAGGGCATGCCTGCCCAGAGTGCTATCCCACAAGGGCTGATCCAAGTGTCTGCATTTTAATACATTTCACAGTGGTTATCGTGCACAAATGAAACTTGAAGATTGCCCATGAATATCATTATCTCCTATTTTTAAAATAGGAGGAAATGCTTCATGAGCAGTATGTATTATGTTCCTCAAAGTAATCTAGGACTTTGAAATGAGTAACTAGGGATATTTCTTATTCTGTTTGTGGAGTTTTGGTCTCTCATTTTGTTTCCTGAAAAGGAGGATAAAGTAGGCAAATAATTTAAGAGGAAATCATATATGATAAAGATCTGAAGAAGCGAGTTCCACGTTTCCTCTAGGGGGAGGTCACCATGGTAGGATTTACACATATTTGCAACCTGGTTAAGCCTCTTGTGTGGTATCCTCCAATCAGAATCTTAGAGGAAAGGATTACTTTGTTGGGAAATTAGAGCAAAAACAGCTTCCAAAATATCATATGTCCTTTCCCACACACAATGGACAAAAATCTATTTAGCAAATCCACTTGACGACACTGTGTACCCAACGTATTTTCCTAAAAGCCTCTTTGAACTCAATTAACTCATACTAGCTTAATATGGTATTATTTAGGTATTGTACTTATAAGCAGTGGATTACCTAAACACCACAACAGCGGTGTTTATATTTTCTTAAACAGTCATTTATTCAGACTGTCTTATCACCCTGCCATACAAACCTACAAAGTCCAGTCAAACTCTTGAGATTTCACAACTGGCCCCCCACCAAAAAAAAAAAAAAAAAAACAGCAGTATCAAACGTTTGACATTTGATAACAAAACACTTCCCAACATCTCTGTTCAAGTCTGCAAACCAACTCAGCTCCTTTTTAGTCTTTATTTTTTAGCCTTGGGTTTACTAGCCATTTGAAGTTCCTGTGATGGCTTGTGCAGTCCTTGATGATCTTGGATCCTGCCCAGTGCTGGACCTCTGACGTTTCCTATATCAAATGGTCACACCAGTGCCTAATCCGAAGAAATTAACATCTTCTAGAAGTCAGTGAGTCCCTTGGGAGAAAGATCCTAAAGGCAAACGCTACTAGCCAAGCCAGATATACCCATCTTTCTGTCTTTTGAGGTAACTATAACCCAACATGACGCCGCTTCTCTGGAGACTGGGTGATAACACCAGATGGGAATGCGCATGCGTATATCCCAAATAAGCCCGTCCCTTCTTGGAAGACATGCACGTGCTACGAAAATTTTTACAGTCTCAGTTTAAGAATGTATCTCAATGCTAAAGAACTTACCTACCATGTGCAAAGTCTTAAGTTTGAAGGGAGAATGAGTCCCAAATCTCAAAGCCATCCTCACTTAAATGATGGATGTGGATACTACAGACTGCCAGCTATGATCCACCCCTTGTACTTACTGGCATATTTTCTACTCTGAGGATTCATGTTTGTGTAGCCAACAAGACACCATTAGAGAGATAGGCTTCTGCCATCTGCCCACACTGCTGTCCCTGGCACCTTGCTTTATAGCTCATGATGGAGAACTGCCATCTCTCTGCTTGTCCTTTAGGAATATTCCTAAATGCTTCGCCATATAGTTTCATTTTCCATCGCATTTGCAAGAATTCATCAGTAAGGGAAAATTCAAAAATAAAAAAGTTTAAACAGTTTATCTTTTCCCATTCTATCCCTCCCAAAAAAGAAGAAAAGAAAACAAAGCACCCCACCATTTGAATATGAAGGAAGAAACAAAATATATTTAGCTAGCAACTGAAAGCCTCCTGGGTCTTTTTCTGAAAGCTTGTGCAAGTGAAGTCATAACCTGCTTAGAGGACCCTCTACCTGCCTCTCTGCAGCTCTGAGGGAAGGCAGAGTACCCCCACTTCTCGCTACTTTGTTTCTCTCAGTTCTTGAAAAACTAAATGGAGAACCTGTATCTGTTATCAAGAAATACCTTGGCATTTCCTCCCCTGCCAGGCGACAGGCAGCCGTTCCCAGCTTCCCCCTGACCTGAGTTCACTCTATTTGCTGTATTTGAGTTTGAGTCAGTGTGTAGCTGGGGCAGGGATCCCGGCTCTGCATTTCTGTCCCTATTCTGCCTCAGTTTTACACTGTGGACCAGATGGGCTGTTTTCCTGTCTTTTGTGTGAGAAACACCCAGAACTCCATTTGACTTTCTCTCCCTAGACGGAGTCTGATTTACAACCGAGAATGAGTTCTCAAGATGACATGAGTCCGTCTATGAGAGGGATACATGTGTCCATCAGCGGCCTGAGGCTACACAACACATTTGCCCTTAGGCAAATCCCTCCTGTTCACTCAGCCTGTCTTTTCCCATAAGTAAAAAGGCAGTGATGGAATCTACTGCACACATTAGAAAACAAAGTTCTTAAAGCTATTATTTCTCTCCTCCTAGCTGCATCTTTCTGACTCCTATAGCATGAAGGACAAAAATCTCCCCTGCCTGACATGAAGTCCACTGCAGAGATAGTTTGGATGCAGTTTCTGCTATAAAGGAAGGCTTTGGGCCTCATGGCAAGAGACTAGGCCTCTAGGTTAGGTAGAGGACACATAGCATTCAGACCTCTACCCAGCTAGGGGTCCTCTCAGCCAAGGGCATAATGGCAGCTGGATGATCCCTGAGCTTCAGGAAAGGAATAGTCAGGGGAAGGAAAGGTACCCCTGGATGGATAGGTCTGGACAGACTGGGAACATCCTATCTCCAGAGTAGTTTCACTGCTTTAAGAAATCTGTACATAGGGATCACAAACACTGCTTGGAAGGGGATCTCTTTAAAACCAAACCGAAAGTTCCAGAGCTGCAGGCTGAGCACTCACTCTCTCTCTCTTCTTGGCCTGCCAGAGAATCCCAGCCCTGCAGACTTCCTGTGAAGCTAGTCAGGGCAGAACATCTTTCCTCTGGATCCTGTTCTCAGCAGTGGCTGAGGCAGTAACTCTTCAGAGAGGGCTCAGTAGGCAAGCTCTCTTCTGAACCCCCTCGGATAGAGGCAGACACTAGCAGTCACTTCTGCATTCTACTGTGTTATTATTACTTTTCCCTCTAAGACTGCATTTTCCTCACACCCAGGCAGGCCTCTCACTTTCCTTAACGGACTCTTTATCTGGACCCACTCCAAAGGGTGTGTTCATGCAATCAAACACTTCCCCTTTTGTTTTATCACAACTCCAACAGGCCAGTTAAGAGCAGCGAGAGGGAAGGGACAGGCAGAATGGGAGCATGGAACAAGGTCGTCTAGGTTCAGCTGCTGTCCGGGGAAGTAAAGGGAGCTCATGGAGAGAACTGAAGCAACCTTCCTGCCAGCATTTAGGACCACTTATGACCACAGGGGCGTCTGGATGCCCTTTCTCCATCCCTCCCAGCCCCTTGTTGGGAAGCTTCAGAACGTTTAACCGGGGTGGAAATGATTGTTGGTTGGCTTGAAAAGAGTGGACAGACTAAATCAGGCCCAAGATCCAGTCCGGCACAGACACCAGGACATTAAATAGTTAATTTTTAGCAAGCCCAAATTGCATTTCCATCATGTGCAAGCAGTCAGATGCTATTGTAGGTCACCAAGACACAACGCATTATTTCTAGAATTTGTGGAAAACATTAGGCAGCTGTAATAAAGTCAATGGCATTTCCTTCCTTACTGAAACATGACTTCACTAAATCTCTGTTGAAAGTTTTTTTCCTCTTTCTAAACATTTCTCTCCATCTGCACGGTAAGTCGATAAAAGAAGTTAAAATGCCTAGTGAAATTTTATCAGGCATGAAATGGCATTTAAATCAGAGTTGCCACCCTGGCTTACATAGGTGAAAACTGACTCAAACTTAGGGATTGGGGGGTGGGCACAGCAGATTTCAGTGGCCTTTCTATCTTGCAGCCACGAAAGAGAAATCATTCCAAAGAGGCATTCCATGCAACCCAGGCTCTGTGAGCAGTTGGAATTCTTGTATGAGGTACATCATTTCCGGAAACCTCCACATTCTTGGAGGCCACCATTCTGATCTCTTTCTTCCCTGAGATGCTGCACTGAAGTCATTCTTCATATGTGTAGGGTGTCCCAAACTCATGAGAAGCAGCAGAAAGCAACTGCTGTGAGTAGCACCATGGAGGGAGAATGCAGGGCATTCTCCTTTGTCTTAGAAAAGGGCTTTGGACATTACCCATAGGCCTAGAAATGCCTTTTAAAATGTTTTGTGGCTTTTAGTATTTTGAGACAGTTTTGCTACATAACCCAGGTTTATCTCCAACTCAAGATTCTCCTGCCTCAGCCTCCTGAAATGAGCCTGATCACACGCATGCATCACCTTGCTGGGGCTCCGGAAATACTTAAACAAATGAATGCAAACAGGAAAAAAAATGTATTTTTCTTTACACAGTTCTAACAGATTACTAACTGCACCATTCTTGGGTCACTGACATCTTGTCTTCATAGGAACTAGACTAGAAAGGAAAAGGCTCAATATTTGTAGATATTTCCCAGACTTAATGATGCAAAATGTTTCATTTCTTTATAAACAGGCAGAATATTACTGGAATCAATGGTTATTTATATCACAGAGCACAGACCAGTCAGACACTCTGACTGCAAAGTATATTCAGAACTTCTGAGGAATTTTCTCTAGTTTACCAACCAGAGCAGGGCACTTCATCCCTTAACCTAGCTCATGGAGCAGAAAGCAATCACCCAGCTTGCAGAACAGGAAGTAAGAGTTTGCTATGTAAGTAGTCACCCCTTATCCACATCTTTGTTCTCTATGCTCTTCATTAGCCATAGTAATCTGTGGTCAGAAAGCATTAAATGGAAAATTCTAGAAACAAATCATTCACAAGCTTTAAATAACCTTTATGATAGCAGATGCTACATCTGTTCTATTTTATTAGTAGTAATTGTGGCTAGTCTCAAGTACCTAATTTATAGGTTAAATTTCATCAGAGGTATTAAATAGAGGGAACACATAATATATCTAGAGTTCATGACTGGATAAGCCATAGGTTTAGGTTTGTGCATAGAACCCCAGAACTGAGAAAGAAATTGAGATTTATAGCTGCATGGGAGTCTTACATGTTGATCAGCCTGTCCACCACACCCAAACCAAGAAAATAATCCTGACCCTGTGAAATTCAGAAACAAGAGGAGGGGTAGACCTTTGGTAAAATTCACCATTAAAACTGAGGTCACAGGGTATAGACAGGAACCAAGCTGGATGAACTGTGACAGCAAAAGATAGATAATATTTAGAGGAATCCCTCTTGGCAAAGATTGTTGCTACTCCCAAATCTGTTTCTTTGATAATTTATTTTTTAATCATGTGTACATGTGTTTGTCTGTGTGTGGATATGCACATATGTGAAGGGCATGTGGAGGTTGGAGACATTGGATCTCCTGGACAGGCAGTTAAAGGTAGTTGTGAGTCTCCTGATATGGATTCGGGGAATCTAATTTAGATCTTTTACAAGTTCATTACATGCTTTTAACCTCTAAGGCATCTCTCTAGCCCCCTACTATCCACAGATAGAACCCTCGCTGGAAAGAGCTAGGCAGAACCAGGTCTTAAGAAGATGATGTAGCATAGAGGATCTTCTATTATGCACAAAAATAAATTGATAAAAACAGACAGCAAGTACAAAATTATATATGGATATGAAGATTTATTTAGAAGCCTGGGAAAGTGAAGCGTCACTAGCCTTGCAATACATCTGCCCTGGTAATAGTACTTTTTGCTGCCAAATCCACACTGCAAGAATGCAGATTGGTTAATGGGGGAAATACTCAGGCTAGGGCGTGTGTCTCTGTCATGAGAAGGCCTGTTACATGGTTTTAAAAGATGCCATGTTAGCATTGCCATCACGCTACCTCTTCTGTGTATCTATCTTTCCGACAGGCAGACAGTCATGAATGTGAGCCACAGTAGCTACCATAAATGAGGATCATCTAGCTAGTTGCTTCTGTGTCACTGTGACAAAAACCAAGACCAAGGCAACCTATACAAGAAGGAGTTAATTTGGGCTTCCAATTCCAGGAGGTAAGAGTTTATCAGAGCAGGGAGGTTTGGCGTCAGGAGCATAAAGCTGAGAGCTCCCATCTTCCAATACAAGCAGAAACAGGGAGAGAAATCTGGGTGAGGCTTTAAGTTCTCAAATCCTGTGTCAAGGAATATACTTCCTCCACCAATGCCATACTTCCTAAACCTCCCCACACAGCACCACTGGCTAAAATCATGTATTCAGACTCCAAAGTCTATGGCGGGGGGGGGGGGGGCATTTCACATTTAAACTACCACAGAAGGCATGTGGGTTTAGGGTACTGAGATGGGTAGTCAGAGGTCTTGCAATGAATCTTTAAGTGACTGTGTGTGTGTGTGTGTGTGTGTGTGTGTGTGTTCATGTGTGTGCTAATGTACTTTCCCATGTGAACACACATAAAGCCAAGGGTAGGATATCAGGTTTCTTGCTTTCTCACATTATCATTCTCTGCCTTATGTTGTGTGACAGACTTCCTGGAGAAATGCAACACACAGTCTACTCACCCCAGATAGGGAGCCTAGCACAGACCAAGTAAGAAAACCACCGAAGTTGAACTTGGTGAACCAATGAGTTCTATTGAGGTTATTTACAGGAATATGAGTGAAAGGTTACTTACAGGGACAGAAGTCACTCAAAGACAGCTGCATCACCAAGGCTCACCTCACCAGAAGTGACAGCTCACAAAGCCAGAAACCTGAGCACACTATGAAGCCTGCAGGCAGCTAACAGGCCCGAAAGTGTCCTTTCCAGGTACCTCAGCTGGGCTGAGCCTCATCCAGGTAGCTGGGCTGTTTCTTGCTCCTTCCAGGCTGCTTGGCTTATTTCTGCTTCATCAGCAACTGGGATTGTCTGAGAATCTTCTTTGCTACATCATTTGGCCAAGGCTTTCTGTTGTATACTCTTAGAGGGAGGCGGTTACTGAATCTTGTTAAGTTTCAGGGACTTCCTAAAGCTGTTTTGACTTGTCTAACTATCCTAATAAGCTTCCCAGTTGGTGGAATGTTTCTAGCTCAGAAGAAACTGCTTAAATAACACTTATTCCCTTGATAGGCGCTATTGGAATTCACTTTCAGGGGAGGGGGGCTGATCAGCAAGTTCCAATGATGCCTCTGTCTCTACCTGTGCACCCTCCAGTTCTGGAGTCAAAGTCATATTCTGCTACTCCCAGCTTTTACAGTGCTCTGACCTCCATATACACAGCATGGTGCATGAACACACACACACACACACACACACACACACACACACACAACAAATGAAAAAAATGAAAGAAAAAAAGAATTTCTTAATTGTTGACTCTCAGCAGCATTAAAGAGGATAGGATGATAGCAATGAAAGAAAATGCTTTTCTGAGGGCAGATCTTGTGAAATTAAATATCTTACTTCATAGTAGATACAAATGAATTGTATTATTCTTATTTTTCTTATTTTCAGAGATATTTTTGGAAAATCAGATTCAGCCTCTTTTTTTCTATTCTCAGGTAATTTTTTTACTAATTGATTGATGGGGGGTTCATTTAAGTGATTCATATCACTTTTGATATGTTTCATGGCTTTTAACTGTAATATCAGTTGAAGAATATACTCCCCTTTGGTCTAATAGATTTATTTTTTTAAGAACCTCAATGTTGTAGCTACATTTCAATATCACTCTCATATCTAACATTTTTGTGCATTATAAAGTGGGCAAATGAGTTTTAAATTCCCTAGTGCCTAGATGGGAGATGAGCTGGTTAGACACAGATAGAGTAATTAATCACTCTTCAGTATAAAGTAGGTTACTCAGAAGTATAGCCTCTCGAGCAAGGGCACTGTAGATGTCAGTCACAGTGATGTCATCAGAACAACCACCCCTCCCACAATGAATTGGGACATATACATTTCTCACACAAACATGGAAAACACAAAATTGTTGAAGTTGCTATGATGGTTATCAGTCAAAAAAAAATGAAGTGTCCGTATTTTTTTCATTAATTGAAGGAACATTTATTGAGGTCTTAATATTGATAAACTGATTGATTGATTAATGTGTGTGTGAGGCATGCAAGTACATATGTTCATGTGTAGGCTTTCATATGTGTGAAGTCCAAAAGTTGACACTGAGTGCTTTCCCCCACTGTACTCCACCTGGTTTTTGTTGTTGTTGTTTTTGTTTTGTTTTGTTTTTGGATGGCCATTGGATTTGTTTGTTTGCTGGGGACAGAGTCTTTCACTGACCTTGGAGTTAACCAGCTCGGTTTGACTAGCTTGGCCAGTGAGCTCCAAGGCATTCCTGTATTCATCTCCTCAGTTCTAGGATTGCAGGTATGGGCCACCATACCCATGTTTTCATATGAGTGTTAAAGATCTGAATCCAGGTCCTTCTGCTTGTGTGACAAGTATTTTACTAACTGAACCATCTCCCCAGCCCCATGAGCTTAGTTATTAAAAGAATTTATGATGCAGTGATCTGTTGTATATTCTAAATGTTAATTAATTGCTCCCAGAGGCCTGCTTTCGGTCTGCTACATTGCTTGCTAACCATTGTCTCTGATTGACTTTAATAAAATGCTGTGGCCTGTGATGGGGCAGAGAGAGAGGTAGGTGGGGAAAAGGTTGGTGGGATCAGGAGGAGCAGGGAGGATCATGGGAAGAAGAAGCCAAGGGAGGAAGGATGAGGCATGCCATGGATAAATAGAAGAATCATATCTCCATGTGGCCTGGAACATCGGCATAGCATGGAAAATAACAGCCCGAGGGGATGTATGTATATATTGGGGTGCTATTTGGGGAATAGAATTACAAGCTAGCTTAGTTGGGCCAAGATTGCACAATCCAGGCTAAGGCTTGTTAAGATCCATCAGGTGTCTGTGTGTGTTCACTTATAATGGCAGGTAAAGGATTAACACTACTGACCCATTAACTATAATATAAATACTGGAAAACATAATTTAATTACTTTATTTCTACAAATTTATTTTTGCTATTTTTAAGAGTGTGTGTGTGTGTGTGTGTGTGTGTGTGTGTGTGTGTGTGTGTATGTGTGTGTGTTCATCTGAATGCAGGTGAGCAAATAAGCCCGAGGCATTGAATGTCCTGAAGCTGGAGTTATAGCCAGTTATGAGCCACGTGACATACATGGGTGCTAGAAACCAAACTTGGGTCCTCTGGAAAAGCAGTGAGTGCTCTTAATCATTGAACTGTCTTTCCAGGTCCCCATGATCTTATATCCAAGGAAGATTATAGAGCTTTCTTGAGAAATGCAAACCCCATATTACATGTATGTATCTACACATTTACCTTTCATGCTTAGTACATATAGACACTACATTCCCAGAGACATGCTTGCTCAACTGGTTATTTCCAGTTATTTTAACTACTATCATAAAATCAAAAACTCTGAGTGACTGAGGGGGCAAGCCATGTCACCAGCTCATTAGAGACACCTCTGGGCCCCACACAGGCTCATGCGCTCTTGGATTTTTCTCAGTCCCAGCAAGTTTTTTGATCTCATTTCTAACACACAGCTGTTCAATAATATCATTAACTCACTGAGAAAGAAAAGGCACTCCATCAGCAGGGAAGGTGTTGAAAGGAAAACATTGAACACTTTAGACCCTTCAGTCTAGGCACAAACAACATTACAGTCCCTGAGTCACTAGGTGAGACTAGATTATGTCCAGCATATTCTATCATGAAGACAAGAAACTGTACAGCTTAGTGGAGAAAAAATTTACATTAAATGTTAATATTTTGTGGATTTCTTTCAATAATATTGGTAATCATCATTATTATAATTATTAATATCAAGATATATTACTAATATAATATTATTAACTATTGTTATTGAGTGACACTCTTCACTTACCATTAAACTCCTCATTATCAAATTTTATGATTCTCTAGTTTTGAAAGAAAAGTATAAATTAGAGGTTGGGAAGATGCTCAGTGGGTAAGAGTGCTTGCAGCACAAGCATGGAGACCAAGTTCAAATCCCCCATCATCTCAATAAAAGCTGCTCACAAAGGCATACTTCTGTTGTCTAATAAGGAGCAGGTACAGAGGCTCTCACTGGCCAAAAAGTATAATCAGAACAATGAGCTCCTGGATCAGTAAAAGTCTTCAGACAAACAATATTTGCTTATCCAAATATACAGAAATAAACAGATGGTCTTCAAAAACCCCAAGAGATCTCTAGAATATGGAATTCAAAGACATTTTCTTAACAAGATTTTTTGATATTGAGACATGTCAGCTCCTGACAGCACCCCCCATTTTTCTCCAAGTAGATGATAAGCATAGAAGAATCTACATATAGATTAGTTGTAGAGAGCTGCGATGTGCCGCGCCCTAAAGATGGCGCCGGTTTCCGCCTTCCACCAGCCCGACAGTGAGCGCTCTCGATGATAAACAAGTCCATATTTGGCTAAGACCGCTGATCTGCCTTGCTTCCGCATACGTGGGCCTCTAAGATAACACCACGTGGCTTTACTTGATTGGCTGTTCATTTAGTATTTAGCCTGTGGGTTGGGTCTGCCCGGACATTCAAAAAACTGTTTTCAAGGGACCTAAATAAACTGCTAGAAAAGAACTTTTGCGAGTTGCGTCATCCTTGCTGGTCGAGGGGGACGCGACAAGTGGTGGCCCGTACGGGGAACCAAAAAAGACTCAAAATTCCTGCAGTCAGGGGCAACGCGCTGGTAAGTTCCTGGGATAAATTGGGACAATAAAGTTTCACGAAAATAGCAAACATACGGTAAAGTTTCGCGAAAAATAACAAACATATGGTAAAGTTTCGCGAAAAATAGCAAACATACAGTAAAGTTTCGCGAAGATAGTAAACATACGGTAAAGTTTCGCGAGGTTACGAACAAAAGGTAAAGTTTCGCGAAAAAGTTGCGAACCAAAAGTAAATTTTTAAACATGGGATTGTCTGAGTCACATCCAATTTTTCTGGCTCTTCAGGAGCTACTTTTAGCTAGAAATTTAAAAATTAAAAAGTCTACCCTAAAGAGATTTTTAAATAAATGCGATTCCGTGGCTCCATGGTTTGCGGTGTCCGGAAATCTTACGGTATCCTACTGGGACAAATTAGGCAGGGACTTAAATTTTGCTTGAGAACAAGGTACTCTAAAACATAAAATAAGACCGATTTGAAAAATGGTAAAAAGTTGTTTAAAAGATCAGAGATGCTGTAACACAATCAAAGAGAGAGAATCAGCCTTAAAACTACTACAAAAAAAAAAAAGATCTAAACAGGTAGACAGTAAAAAAAAAAGTAACAAAGGTAAAAGATTTAAACAGACAGACAGTAAAAAGGGAGACAAAAAAAAGGTTCCTCTCTATCCCGATCTTAGAGATTTTAGAGATTTTAAAGATTTTGAGGACTCAGAGAACACGGATTCTAAAAGAGAGCTACACGCTCTAATAAAACAGTTGGAGAGGACTGTTATTAAAAAAAAAAAGATAAAAGAAAAGGACACGTTGATGACAGTCGATGTGGGTAAAGCCGTTACTACAGCACCTTCAGCCACGTTGGCGGCGGTTGATGTAAGTAAAGCCGTTGCCGTGACACCTTCAACTCCTCCTCCATATCCAAAAGCCATTCAGATAGATCAGCCTGTTCAGTCCCTGAAAGTAGGGAGATCTTTCTGCCCGGGGATGTGGACACAAGTAAGAACAGAATTACAGTTTGCCTATCCGGTATACCAAGACCCACAAGGAAACAGGTACAAAAAACCGCTCGATTTTAAAATAGTTAAATCCCTTACAGAATCGGTTCGTACCTATGGTACTACCGCTTCTTTTACAATGACTCAAATAAAAACATTAAACAAACATTGTATAACTCCGAGTGATTAGAGTGGCCTGGTCCGCGCCTACTTAAGTCCAGGACAATATTTAGACTAAAAAACTTTCTTGATTAAATATGCCACTAAACAAACAGCCATTAATCAGAGAGATAAAAATCCAGCCTGAGATAAAGATATACTACTTGGGCAGGGGAGATTTGCCAACCAACAGATAAGATATCCTATTCAAATTTATAAACAAATAAACAAGATAACTATCAAGACTTAAAGATCTCTTCCTAATAAAGGGGAGGTGAATAAAAACTTAACTAAGATTCTACAGGGCCCCATGGAGCCCTTTTCAGACTTTATGACACAAATGGTAAAAACAACAAAAAAGATTTTTAGTGACCTGGATACTGCCTTGCCACTAATAAAACAGTTGGTCTATAAACAATGTACCAAAAAATATAAAGCCGCTATCACCCCTTACAAAAACAAAGACCTAAAAGCCTAGATAAAAATATATAAAAAACTTGGAGGACCATTAACTAATACTAGTCTTACTGCCACAGTAATACAGTTGGCCAAAAAAGGTAAAAAAAGTTCAAAAATTTGTTTTAAGTACGACAAGATGGGACACTTTCCGCATACGTGGGCCTCTAAGATAACACCACATGGCTTTACTTGATTGGCTGTTCATTTAGTATTTAGCCTGTGGGTTGGGTCTGCCCGGACATTCAAAAAACTGTTTTCAAGGGACCTAAATAAACTACTAAAAAAAAACTTTTGCGAGTTGCGTCATCCTTACTGGTCGAGGGGGACGCAACAATTAGTGGCAAGCTGGTCACTGGAAAGCTCTTGCTTCAACTGTGGACAGAATGCTGTCTGAAAAGGACAAAACTTGGAAGCAGGTAAGTTGACAGCCTAGCTCTGCCAAGACAGGGTATGCAAATCTTTCATAACCCCTTCTTTGCTATTAATGCCTGTCAGAGATACTGGGCCAAAAGGCTGAAGATAGATGTGCTAATGTATGGAGAGAAACTGGGGACTGTCCAGGCAGCCAGTTGTCTGCCACTTCTTAGTTTTGGAAACTGGTGGCTCTGTACTTCCTGTTTATTCAGAAACATTTATCCTTCTCACATCTCTGATGTGGTTGAAGACCAGATAGTTATAGTCTCACAGTTAAATTTTAAGTTGTTTAGGAATTAAAAGTATCTTCTAGGTCTAAGAAGATGTTTGTAAGTTGATAATGCAAGTTAGGATGGAAACTGAGTTAGGTATAGAACTTTAAACTCATCAAGATAGATAGATAATAGAATAATAAAATCAGCTGCTAAATATGTTTGGACTGGACATTAGGACTGTAGGTTATACCTTATAATTTTAATAATTGTAGTCTAATTGTTCTCATTGTTTTGTATTCTATTTATTGTTATAAGAAAAAGAGTCTTTTATTGGACTAAAAGGGGGAACTGTTGAAGGGCAAAAGATACACCTTTAAAAAAAAACAGATAGGAGGGTGAGGTGGAAGATGGTAGGACTGGGAGGGGTGGAGTGAGGGGACTATGATTAAGATGTAACTTGAAGAAATAAATAAATGTTGAAAAAATAAGATGAAGGGTGAGTGACAGAGAAAGATGCATACCACCTGCCTTTGATCTCTATACACGTACATACAGGTATGGTACGGAAGCCAGAACACAGACATGCATACACCACACATTCACACACACAAAATGAAATTATAAACTGGATGACAACGATTGAACAGAGCACAAGATAACACATGGAAAGCTCTTGCTCCAACTGTAGACAGAACGCTGTCTGAAAAGGACAAAACTTGGAAGCAGGTAAGTTGACAGCCTAGCTCTGCCAAGACAGGGTATGCAAATCCTTCTATTCAGAATCCTAGTTATTCAGATATAAAAGTACCCTAGTAAATATAATGAGTCTTGTTCTAAAAACAACCTCTTTGGTGACAGAAGAGAGGGCCCCTTCATTCAGGAACAAAGAATGGGGCTCTGTCTTCAGCACAAATTTCCCTGAGTTGTGATGTAGACATTCATATGACCTTTTAATTCTTCATCTCCATTAACAATGTTGGTGGGAGTGACTCTGCTTTTCATGAAGTTCCAAAGACTTAAAAGTAGTTTGTTGCCACTTAAAATGCCACTTGCGCATCCCACTTGTATAGAAGCTAAGGGAGGAGACAGACTCCCAAGAATCAAGAAACCATGTGAAAGGAAGGTATCTTGGCAGTCTCAATAGCAGAGCTATTTATTCTGTAATTCCACCCACCTGCCTCCATGGTGCTGGGGACCCTGAAATAGTGACCTCTCAGAAATATAACCACATCATGGACATGAAATGGTATGTTTCATGGGTTCATTTGAAAGCCAATATGAAAGGAAGAATTTATAATGAGACTCTTAGAATCCTTCAGGCTTAGTAGCAACTCTTGTAAATTACTATAGAAAGCAAAGGGACATTTTGAGAATATATACAAGTGTTCAAAGGAGTTATGGGTGAAAAACACAACCCTTTCAAATATTTCCACATTTGAACAGTCTATCAAAAACGGACTTGAATTCTTCCACCATCTGACTCCTAGCTTTACTAAAAAGTTACAGTAGTGAACTCAATGTGGAATTCACATAAGCATAAACACAGAAGACTGACAAGCAGATCTACAGTCAATGGAGAAAACATTGTAGATGGTACTGGTGGGTTAGAGAGATGGACCATGGTAGAAGTATCAAGTTGCAAGCATGACAACATGAGTTCAACTCCCTGAGCCAACCGAAGAAGAAGAAAACTCTCAAAAATTGCCCTCTGACCTCCATATGCATACTGTGGTGTATTTGCATGTGTGTGTGTGTGCGCGCGCACACACACACACGCACACACACATTATCATCATCATTTAAATAAATTTAGTGACATGTGGAAAATGAGATTCTGTATGCAAAAAGAATTGATCTTCTGAGTACTCAATGTATGCTCATCAGATCTTAATTGAGAAATCCTCTTTATACAAAGAGTTACTTGTAGGGTTAGAAAGAATTCAAGCTATGTCTTCCAATATTTTAATGTTACAGATGAGAAGCCTGGGTTCAGTGGGAGTAATTGGGCTCCTGATGCTCACTGTATCAATTAGACATCTTACTTAATAGTTTGTGCAAATCCTTTTCCTAGGGTACCTGCTTCCAAAGGAAAATCTCCAGCAACTGGGCACAAGGGAGGACTTAGGCATCACAGACTCTTGCTTCTGAATTTGTGGATATTTTAGCACCCTTCAACGTATCAATTGCCAATAGCTCTAAAGAGTTAGGGATGTGACTTTGTGCCCACCTCTACCCTTCATGGTGGAACTTTGCCTGACTTGAGCTTTCTCAAGTCTTATACATGCTGTAACAACTGCTGTGATTTCCTATGTTCAGCTGCCCTACTATATGAGGGCTGTCAGATTTCATAATCTATGAGTATAATTCTAAGTCATTAATAATTGATTTAGTAAATGTCCATTTAGATGAATAATAGTAGTATGTTCTCATCTAGGGCCTATAACCTGTTTAAGCATAAGTTCTTGTTCCCCCAAATGGTGCCAAATATGAGCTTCAACTTGTAGAGTGGGCCTTAAATCCAATAAGAAAATGATTGGTTCCTCCCATGATATGTATGCCACTACTGCCCCAGTAGGCATGTCTTCTCAGGCTGATCATATTTGCAACTTGCATGGGTCACAGCTAGGTAATACTAGTTAGTGATTCTTTTTAGCTTCTGGCAACATTCATAGCACCTTATAGCACAATAATATCTAGTCAGTAGCAATGAAGCTTCCAGTGTGATTTCTCTGTTTTATGACTCAAGTGTGGTGTCTTCAGCAATAGGATTTTACCATAAAGTTCTGGAGGATAATCAAGACCAATGGCAATAGTCTGCAATGCTTGAGGGTCTCTGGAACCTTGCAACTTGCATGGTTCACAGCTAGGTAAGACTAGTGATTTCTTTAACATCTGGTAACATTCATAGCACCTTATAGCCCAATAAAATCTATTGATTTAAATCAATGAGCAATGGTGTGATATTTTAATTTTAGAAAGAGAATACATAATTTTTTTTAGTCTCACAAAATATTTGGAACATATTTCCAACAAATTTTCTGTGAACCCTATCACATGCCAAAAACTGTAGAGTTCTCACCTATGACAGTCAACCCCCAGCAAGTAACCAACGAACAAAATAATCGTCATTGCCATAAATCAACATTAACTTCTTGGACATTTGTCCCCTGACACCACTGTTCCTCACCTAGGATCTGAGTGACTGTGATCGATGGCCTCTGATCAACATGATATCAACAAACATGGTCATGATCAAGAGAAATTTGATCCCACTCTAAACAGCTGTAGAAAAACACACTTTCCAGAAAGGAAATGCACAGTCCCATGTCAGAGGGAAAGAAGTCCAATCCCTCTTCTACCAACCATGTGACTGGATTACTTGAAGCGCATTGTCTAATTCCTTTGCTTTGGATTCTTATTTTACTTCAATAAAATAAGAGTATATTAAGTTCTGTGAGGATTACATGTAGTAAGGAAGAAAACCCTGATCTCTTCCTAGAATGTAGTGAGACTTTTACAGATTGTGAATGGTTTTCTATATATATGCTATAATTCCCAATATACATTTCTTAAACACATGGGCAAAGGCAGACTGATTAGGGTCTTGAATGCCAGAATGAGGAGGGTTATTGCTATCTACACAGCTTAAGGCTAAGGCAGGCAACCTCCTCCCAAGCTCACACTAACTTTCTGAGAAACTGTAGGGCACTTCGTTCCTGAAAGGTCAATCTTGCACCCACCTCTGCAGGTCAAATGCCTCTTTTCTAAAAACTTCTTCTTCAGACCAACTTTGATAAAGGGACAATGAGCAGCGAAGCCTGTTCTATGATCCAGATTTGTGGAATTTGAGCAATAGACAAGCACCAGAAGTAACCAGATCAAAATCCTGGCTCAGGCACACCCCCTTATCCAAAAGAATCAACACGTCTAAGAATATATACAGTAGACATAACTCTAAGAATATATACAGTAGACTAACTACAGGCAGATGCTTAGAATTTAGCAACTCCACCATGATGCTTGTTTGGAAGAACTGCTCCATATAAATGTCTTTATTTCCTTCTTCTTTAGAACTTCCCTGACATTCTATGACTCACAAATCCTTGAATCTCTCTCTCTCTCTCTCTCTCTCTCTCTCTCTTTCTCTCTCTCTCTCCCCCTCTTCTCTCCTCTCCCCCCCCCATCAGAAGAATCTTGAGTCAGTATTCAAGAAAACTTTCCAAAATAAAAGACCAGTCGTTCAGAAGAATGATGCTTGGAAAATATTTTGTTTTTAAACAAAACGCCTTAGACAGTTGACACTTGGGACTCACTCCTTACTATGCCTTGCCCTTCACAGTGCAGGCTGAAAGGGTCACTAGTCTCCAGCTCACACCTTTGGAACTTGCAGATGTGTGTTATCTGCTCCTGCTGTTTGGTGAGCTTCACTGTGCTTCTAATCTTTTTATAACCAGTTCTGGCTGTTATCTGGTTTCCTTGTAGTCCTTGTCTATTATACGGCTGAATGGTTTCCATCTTCTTCCCTGGTGATTAGAAGGGCAACAGAATTATTCAACAATGGCCTAGATTCTTCTGCCAGACAAGCTTCTTAATTGGACCTTTTCACATTTTACAGTAGGGAGTGTGTGTGTGTGTGTGTGTGTGTGTGTGTGTGTGTGTGTGTGT
>CAJQZJ010032488.1:3971243-3992366 GCA_907164525.1 Lophiomys imhausi
GGCTTTAAGGACTGAGGCAGAGCAGCTGAGTTCCTGATTCAAAAGAAGTAAGTTGGCCTGCAGATGGCTGGGGTCTCCCACAGAGAAGAAAGCATGAAGCCTTATTTAAGGTGAGACTGCAATAACCAACTTACCCTGACGAACCTGCATCTCAGAGATCCAGAAAAAGGACTGCTAAGTGCGTTAAAGAATCTACAACAAAGACTGTGTTCCTGACGACTGAGGACCTGCCCCAGAGACTGTATCATTCTAAAAGGTTATGAAAGTAGTTGTTATAATTATCAATAGGTTTAGTGGATAGGTTAAAGGGGTTGTAGGAATTTATAGGATTAATAGTTAAGAAATTGTTGGTGTTTGTTATAAGTGAATTTAGTAATAAATAAATAAGCCATAAATAATAATTTAAAAGTTCGGTTACAAGCTTTCATCTTTTTAAACTTTAATTTTTAATGTTCAAATATGTTTCCTTCTTTTGCCACAATAACTATGCTTTATGCACGACAAGGACAGCCAACCCAAAAGCAAAGAATCTTACAACTCACACTGAAACTCAAGTCTAGCGTTCCATTTCACTATGGGGTTAGTGTAGAAAATGGTGCTTCAATTACACAATGAAAACTGCAGTGTTGTAGGTGGATAATTAGTAAATATCTGGTAGTAGGAGAAAAGAGCTCTAGAGTATAGAGGTTCAACTTAGCTTTCACAAGTAACTAAGTGACTTTTAGAAAATGGTCTTACCCTTCAGGACATTGTATTTTGCATCTGCAAGGTCAGAGTAACAATATTGAGTTTATAAGAACAGCATGCCCTTTGCAGAATTAAGGATTGGTATGTAAGAATTTCTCAAAGCACAGAAGGTGCCTAACAACCCTGTGAGGAAGAATAAATAACCCAGTGCCTGGGTGAAGAAGGAACTTAATACAAAATCGGTTGTTCCTTAAATACCTTTATCTAGAATATTTTCTCACATTACTATTCAGATCTAATCTAAACTAAGAGGGTAAACCAGATTAAAAGAAACATAAAACCAAATGAATATACAAAATTATATACAATAAGAGACTCTTAAGACCACATGAGCTTTGGTTAAATTGAATTTATCCAGCGGAACTCCAAACCCAGACAACGAAAGAAGTATCTCCATATACCCCTTCCTTTTCCTGGCTGAGCCTTCTGGAGTTCCTGTCTCTGGCACCTGTATATGAGGACTTATCCATTTGTGATTCCACACTTTTGGCACAGGTGGTGGTCTGTTCTCTCACTAGGAAGCACATGAGGAGCTCCTTGGCTAGCAGGCTTTGATGCCCACGCTGAGGACTACTAGTCAATTAACAACTGCAAACAATGGCACACCCATTCTGTCATTTTATATTCATTGGCTAGAGCTCTTTTCAAGGTAACATTTCTTCGGTCTGCTTTAGATTGCCTAACAGCATAGTGTCCCCAGTGACGCAGACAAACAATACTAATAGCTCAAATCCTCCAGGCATGATGGGTAAAGATCTCTCTCTTTCACATTACTATGAATTGATGAATTTGAGCAAGTGTTTTGTGATTCTGGCTGCCATTAAAATCAGATTCTTCCCATGTTCCTGGCACTACCTCTACAGTGTTTTTATGGCAGCAGCTGATACTTCACAGCTCTTTTATTCGTATCTCACATCACTAATTGGTGTTGGCTAGCATTGTTAATCCTTACTAACAGTACCTCAATAAAACATTTATGCACCCGGCCTTTATTTGTTTTTGCTAAAGGAAACTGTAAGTCTTATACATACCAGGAAACACAATATCAAAAGCTTTAAGTTACTCTCAGAAAAATTTAAAAACATCTAGGATTTCTTCCTTTACTGAAAGTAAGTAAACAAACCTTAATGAGTAGAAATCATGAAAAAAAGAAATACAAGCCAGCCAACCAGCAGAGGGAGTACAAGTTACCTCACAAATGTAACCTCCCAAGGTCTGTTTTGCTGGTGTTGAAGTCACTGATAATACATGGAGAAGGAAGACCTGGAACAAGACCGGACAGATCTGTGTTACACTTCTATTGGTTAAATTCAAAGAGGTACCCAATTCTTAAGGAAGGGAGAGCCCAGCAAGGGAAGAAGTGAGTTCCTACTTTCATCAACATTTCACATGGGCTCCAAACACATTACTGTCCACATCCTGGTGGGTAGCTGTCTTGGATGATTGAGACAATGATATAACTGCTCATCTTTTTTACAAATTAGTAAAATAGAGACATCCAGGGATGACAAGACTTTCCCAGAGTCTCACGAATCGAAAAGTAGAGATGAAGCTTAACATTTATGTCTCATAGCACCTTAGTCAATGCCAAACTTAAGTAAAGAGGGAGGACAAAAGCATTTGGTAGCCTGTCTACTTCTCTTCACTAATAATGGTTTGGTGAGATCATGAACACAGGGCATCCAAGCATGCCCCGAATGCTTTGCAGGATTTCCTCCGGGCTTGGTGCTTTAATTTCCAATCAGTCTGAGTCAATAACGTATGGTTGTCAGGGTCATTGTTGGTTCTCACAGTTTCTTGTCTCAACCTCACAGCTCACAGAGCTTGGGGCTCAGGGTCAGTGGCAAGGGTTTTGGTTTGGGGCTTTCTATGTTTGCATAATGGGACAAGTCAATATCTCTCCTGTATCAGTGAACTCTGGATTAAACTGATCTATCAGGCGCTGTGGACAAATGAAAACTTTCAAGGCTTCAATGAGAGCTCTCTGGAAATCTCTGATGCTTTTCCATCTCATTGCGCCCTCGGACTCTACCCTCACTTGCCCCCCACTGGGATCCAAGAACAGCTGAATAAAAAAGAAAGAAAATTCACATGAGAAAAATAGTATGCCCTTAAAATATTTTTAGGCTGCAATGTATACTGAATTCCATTCACACAGTCCTGCAGGAGGCTTGGCCCATCCTTACTGAGCACATCACAGCTCCTGCTTATTACAACAGATATATGCATTTCTCAGGGATGACAACAACTACAGAGAAAGCCAGCTGGGGCTCTTTCTTGAGAATCTTTGAGGCAGGCTCTTTGTCTTCCTTTTCATTTGTAACTCTTTTAGAAAAAGTAACATTGGAAAGTTCAAATTGATTCATGGTCAACAGACTCAGGGTTGTGCATCAAATTCAAAACAATTTGGGGGAGGACAAGACAACGTCTAGCTTGCCCAAAGGCTGATTCAATGGGGGAAAAGGTTTGTGAGGCTTCTATCATCATTTCTAAGGATTTAAAATAATATGGAGATGAACTGCTCTTATTTTAAATGGTGAAAATATTTCCCCTGGAGACACAGGTTGAATGATAAGGACTTCTTGGTGGTGCCTGTAAATGAACAAGCTCTGTTCTTGCTTTCACTGAGCTTAATGGGTACAGGTTGCCATTTGCATGTTCTTGGCCTTTAATCTGTGAATCCACTCCATCCCACACCAACAGAAGGGCTTCCTTATGTTAAGTCTTTCCCAGGGCAACAGTCTTTAACTCAGAGGCAACGCTTTCATCATTTCTGAGTGTTTTGAGACACCAAGTCTGCTAGGTTCATTCAGCCCAGTGGAACACAGAGTCAATGATGTCATGGCCATTGACTTTGCCTTTATTTAAGCCCGCTGCCTCCATCCTCCTATGTGTTAACTGAATGCTTCCCCATTGAGCATATCCCCACTGGCACTGTAAATCCATTAGTCACTAGAACAAAAGGGTAGGTTGGATGTGCATGGAGACAGGCTGAGTGTCCTGAAATCCTATCTCTGTCATTCTACAGCTGTGTGAGCTTGGGTAAATTACTTAATTTCCTTGCTACTTTCATTTCCTTATCATAAGGTAGAACTTACTATAGCAACTACTTCAGAGTTTTTAGAAGATTTAATGAAATTATCTGTGTAAAATGTTTCCAGCGGTAGCCACATAGAAAAGATGTAATAAGTATTACCTTCAGTACCAGTTATTGCTGTGGGTATTGTTGCCTTTATTATTATTGCCAGTAAGTATAACGTGAAGCCACATGATTTCTATAGTGATAATTGGACTTAAGTGTGTGTTTGTTCTATTTTGGATTCCTTCAGAGTTGGTACATGCTGGCTATAAAACGCAGATCCATAAGATCATTTGCACGTATGAAGTCAGGATACCCTCACAAAAGCACCTAGAAGACAGCAAAGCTTTTTTCTTTCTCAAAGTCACTTCACATACACACTTAAATCGTCAATGCAGTTGGTGGTAAGCAGGGCACTCATGAGTGTTCCCTGTTCCATTTATCTGCTGAAGATGTCTATTGCAAAACCAAAACAAATGTTTAATAATAACAGACGAATATCGTGAAACCCAAGGCGTGAAAACAACGGATGTTTTCTAAACCTGCTGTGGCCATTGGTTCGTCTTTAACTGACAGAAGAAAAGGAGAACTAGTTTAAAACTGTTGCTATTTTGTATTCTTTTTTATGTTTTTTCTCAAAATAAAAAACACTTCTGGTTTTATATTGCAAAAGTCAAACAAAATATTGAACAATTTCTTGGTTAAGAGAAATACCAATTTCTATTTCAGATTGTCCCACTCTAATTTTTTTTAATTTATTTATTTATTGCTTCAGGTTACATCTCCATCATAGTGTCCTCTTCCCACCCTTCCCAGTCCCACCCTCCCACCCTCTACCCCCTAACCCTTCCATCCCACATTCCATGTACGGAGTGGAGTGTCCCTACGTATCAGTCCCCCGCCCCAGTTCAGCAGTCATATGAGGACCAAGAGCCTCCTCAAACACTGGCCCTACAAGGCAGTACCACCAGGGAAAAGTGTCTCAATGACAGGGAGAGAAAACAAACAAACAAAACAAACAAACAAAAAGAGTCTATCTCCATGCTCCCTTTGGTGAATTGGTTGTAGTAAAGTGCCTATTTATACAACCTAAATGCAAATAATTATTTAACTTTCTTTAACTTGAGTATGGAATCTCACTGAGTACAGCTTAATATAGATGGAAAGAGAGACTAGTCCAACTATTTATTTATATTTTAGTGGAAAAAAATGACTGAAGTGGAACAGCCATTAGTATAACTTAAAATATAATTATCTGCCCTCCCTTTGTCTCCATATCCCAGGCCACAACGCTGGCAAAGGCACCCTGCTCTACCAGGGGCCACACAGTACCCAGAACCCCAGATCAGATATGCCCACAGGCATCCAACACTTCTTAAGAGCCTGCCTGGCTTTCCCCAACAGCACACCTACCTTGTCTCTATATCCTGGCCCACAACTCCAGCAGAATTCTCCTGTCCTATCAGAGGCTACACTGGTACAGGATGCTCGGGTTAGACCCTGCGTATTCCCCACCAGCACCCTCAGAGCCGGATCAGCTTTCCCGAACATTCCCCCCTCCTGTCAGCTCCATATCCTGGCCCACACCTCTATTCCAGCAGAGGCCCCCTGCTCTACCAGAGGCTACCGAGGTACCTGGACCCCAGAGGCCACATCAGTTCCCAGAACAACAGAACCCCAGAGGCAACTTCAGCCCCTAAGACCCCAGAAGTCATCCCACCCCCAAGACATCCTATTAGACATAAAGATTTTACCAGAACCACAGGCAACTCAGACCAGAAGACCAGAGAGAAAACAGAAACCAAGGGAAAATATACCCATCCAACAAAAACCCAGATGCCTAGTGGCCAGCATAAGAACACAATCAACAACAGTGAGGGCAATATGTCACCACCACCAGAGCCTAGCTATCTTACTACAAAAAGCCCTGAATATTCCAACACAGCGGAAGCATAAGAAAATAACCTTAAAAACAACTTTATGAAGATGATAAAGGCCTTAAGAAATGAATAAACCCCTTAATGAATTCCAGGAAAAACAAACAATGGGAGGACATAAATAAATCCCTTAAAGAAAAGCCAAGAAAAAAAGAACAACAGTTAAAGGAAATAGAAAAAAAAAAAAAAGAACTTTTCAAGACCTGAAAATGGAAATAGAAATTACAAACTGAGGGAATCCTGGAAATGGAAAATCTAGGTAAGTTAACAGAAACTACAGACACTAGCTAGCATCACCATCAGAATAAAACAGATGTAAGAGAGAATCTGAGGTGTAGAAGATATGATAGAAAAAAACTGATACATTGGTCAAAGAAAATGGTAAATATAAAAAAATCCCTAACACAAAACATCTACAAAATGCAGGATACTATAATAAGACCAAACCTAAGAATAATAGGAATAGAAGGGGAAGAATCACAACTCAAAGACCCAGAAAATACTTTTAACAAAATAATAGAAAATTTTCCTAACCTTAAAAATGATATTCATATAAAGGTAGAATATTTTCTTTTCCAGTCCAATATATTGGACTGGAAAAGAAAGTCTTCTCCTATCTCATAATAATCAAAACACTAGACATATAGAACAAAGAAAGAATATTAAAATCCGAAGAGGAAAAAGGCCAAGTAATATATAAAGGAAGACCTAGTAGAACTATACTCAACTTCTCAAAAGAAACTCTAAAAGTCAGAAGGGCCTGGACAGATATCTTGCAGACTCTAACAGACCATGGATACTAGCCAGACTCCTATATCCAGAAAAACTTTCAATCATCATAGATGGATAAAATAAGATCTTTCATGATGAAGTCAAATTTAAACAATATTAATCTAGGCCTACAGAAGATAGTAGAAGGAAAACTCCAAGGAAGTTAACTACACCCATGAAAAACAAAAAAAATAAATAATCTCATGCTAGCAAAACCAAAAGAAGGGAAGTGCACACATACATATACACACTCTACCACCAGCACCACCAACAACAAAATAACAGGAATTACCAATCATTGGTCATTGATATCTCTTAATATCAGTGGACTCAATTCCCCAATAAAACGATACAGGCTAACAGAATGGATACAAAAATAGTATCCATCCTTCTACTACATACAAGAAACATACCTCAATATAAAAGACAAACATTACCTCAAATTAAGAGTGGGAAAAGGGGATACAGCAGGGGGATTCCAAGATGGTGGCAACGAGCGCTCACGGTATCTAAGTAGCAGGTGGTTAAGTTCAGTCGCTCAGTCACTGCAGAGAGATCGTGAGGCCATGCTGCTAACTGACAAATGCAGTCTGCATCTGTCTTTCCCCAGCGAACATTGGGACTGGCCACCTCTCCAAGAAGCCCACCTAGGCTTCAGGAACCACCACCTTTAGGCCAGTTGACTCTGTCCTCCATCCAGAGAGGAGCTCCCAGCCTAAGCCACATGTGGTTCCAACCCATGGCTCCAGCCTCCAGCAGGCAGCCCCACCTGACTTCCTGAGTTCTAGACCCCACTAGGACCTGCCTGTCTTCCCAGGAGGACCAGTTGGACAAGAGGAGCACCTAGGTCATTGAAATTTTCTTTCCAAGGGTTCAAACATGGCAGCTATCAGAACGTGCTGTAGATACAGCAGAGGTCAAGCTCAGCCACTGCAGAACGATTGTGAGGCTCTGCTACTGACTGCAAACACAGATCGTGTCTGTGTTTCCTCAACAAACACTTTGACTGGTCACCTCCCTGAGCAAAGCATCCAGGCTCCAGGAATGACCAGACACAGGCCTGCTGACTCTGCCTTTCATCCCAAGAATTGCTCCCAGCCCAAGAAACACAAGGTTCCAAACCACTGTCCCAGCCTTCAGTCAATAGCCCTACCTGACTTCCTAAGTTCCAGCTTCCAGAAGGAGACCCATCATCTGAGGAGACCAGTTGGCCCACAAGATCATCCAGGCTAGACACTCCCCACTCTAATCCCCTGCCTGTAGGTACAATGGGGATACAATCAGCAGAGATGAGTTGCAGGCTATTCCCTAAGATCTAGCCTCCAGCCCACCATCCTGAGGAGGGCCGCAGGTACTCAGGAATATCCAACGTCTGGTAAAGGGCCCTACCCTCCTGTCCCAAGAGGTCCAGCAGGCAACAAGAGTAACTATTTAATACCAGGGGCATCCAGATGGCTAGAGGTCAGTGTAAGAACACAAACAAAAAACCCAGGTCTATATGGCACCACTGGAACCAAGCCATCCTACCACAACAAGCCCTAGGTAACCTAAAACATCTAAAGCACAAGAAAATGACATTAAATCTGATGTTATGAAATTATAGAGACCTTAAAAGAGGAAAATAAACCCCCCCCAAGAGATGCAGGAAAATACAATCAAACAGGTGAAGGACATAAATAAATCCCTTAAAGAAATACAGGATAATACAATCAAACAGGAAAAGGAAATGAATAAACTTGTGCAAGACCTGAAATGTAAATAGAAGCAATAAAGAAAACACAATCTGAGACAACCCTGGAGATGGAAAACCTAGGAAAAAGAATAGGAAGTACAGGCACAAATATCACCAACAGAATACAAGAGATGGAAGAGAGAATATCAGGCATAGAAGATTTGTTAGAAGAAATTGATATATTGGACAAAAATATACTAAATTTAAACATAAAAATCCTAAAGTCTAACATAATACAACCAGGAAACTTGGGACACTATGAAAAGACCAAACCTAAGAAAAATAGGAATAGATGAAGGAGAAGATTCTCATCTCAAAGGCCTAGAAAATATCTTCAACAAAGTCATAGAAGAAACCTTCTCTAACCTAAAGAAAGAGATATTTATAAATGTACAAGAAGCTTACAGAGCATCAAATAGACTGGACCAAAAAAGAAAATTGACCTACCACATAATAATCAAAATACTAAACATACACAACAAAGAAAAATATTCCAAGAAAAAAAACAAATTTAAACAATATCTTGGCACAAATCAAGCCCTACAGGAGATATAAGAAGGAAAACTCCAACCTAAGGAGGTTAACTACACCCAAGAAAACACAGGAGATAACTCCTCTGCAGTAAAACCAAAAGAAGAAAATCACACACACACACACACACACACACACACACACACACACACACACACTCCCACCAACATCAAAACAATAGGAACAAATAATCATTGGTCATAAATATCTCTCAACATCAATGGGCTCAATTCCCCAATAAAAAGACACAGGCTAACAGAATGGACATATAAACAGGACCCATCATTCTGCTGCATATAAGAAACACATCTCAGTAACAAAGAAAGACATTACCTTAGAGGAAAGGGCTGGAAAAAGATAGTCCAAGCAAATGGACCCAAGAAACAAGCTGGAGTAGCCATTCTAATATCTAATAAAATAGATCTTCAACCTAAATTAATCAAAAGAGCATTTTATACTCATCAAAGGAACAATCCACCAAGATAACATCTCAATTCTGAACATCTATGCTCCAAATACTAGGGCACCCACATTTGTAAAAGATATATTGCTAAAGCTTAAATCACACAACAATCCCCACACATTAATAGTGGGAGACTTCAACACCCCACCATCACCAATGAACAGGTCATTTAGACAGAAGTAAACAGAGAAATATTGAAACTAACAGATGTCATGAATGAAATGGATCTAATAGATATCTACAGAACTTTTCACCCAAACACAAAAGAATACACCTTCTCAGAACCTCACGGAACCTTCTCCAAAATTGACCACACAGTCACTCACACAGCAAGCCTCAACCAATACAAGAAACTTTAAATAACCCCTTGTATTTTTATCAGATTACCATGGATTAAAGCTGGACTTGAACAACTGAAACAATAGAAAGCCTATACACTCATGGAAATTGAACAACTCTCTACTCCATGACCAATTTGTCAGGGAAGAAATAAATAGGACTTCCTAAAGTCCTAAAATTATTAAAGCCCTAAAATTCAGTGAAAATGAAGAAATTAAAGACTTCCTAAATTTCAGTGAAAACGAAGAAATTAAAGACTTCCTAAAATTCAGTGAAAATGAAGGTACAACACACCCACATTTATGGTACACAATGAAAGCATTGTTATGAGGAAATTTCTTAGCACTATGTGCCTTCATAAAGAAGCTGGAGAGATTTCATACTAACAACTTAACAGCACATCTGAAAGCTCTATGACAAAAAGATTCAAAAGCAACCATGAGGAGCAGATGGCAGGAAATAATCACACTCAGGGCTGAAATCAATACAATATAAATAAAGAGAATAATACAAAGAGTCAATGAAACCAAAAGCTTATTTTTTGAGAAAATCAACAAGATAGATGAACCCTTAGCAAAACTAATGAAAAGACTGAAAGACAATATCTAAATTAACAAAATCAAAAACACAAGATACTGAGGAAATCCAAAAATCATTTAGTCATACTTCAAAAACTTGTACTACACAAACTTGGAAAATCTAGAAGAAATGGATAATTTTCTTGATAGATACCACTTACCAAAGTTAAATTCAGCTCAGATACAATTTAAGTAGACCTATATAACCCATAAGGAAAATAGAAGCAGTCATTAAAATTCTCCCAACCAAAAAAACTTCCAAGGCCAGATAGTTTTGGCACAAAATTCAACCAGGCTGTCTAAGAAGAGCTAATAACAATACTCCTCAAACTATTCCACAAAATAGAGACAAAGGGAATATTGCCAAATTCATTTTATGAGACCACAGTCACCATGATAACACAAACCACACAAAGACCCAACAAAGAAAGAAAATTACAGACCAATTTCCCTCATGAGCATTGATGCAAAAATACTCAATAAAATAGTCACAAACTGAATCTAAGATCACATAAAAAAGATCATCCACCATGACCAAGTAGGCTTCATCCCAAAGATATAGGGATTGTTCAACATATGAAAATCAGTCAATTTAATCTGCCATACAAATGAGTTTAAAGAAAAAAACACACATCTCATTAGGTGCTGAAAAAAAACCTTTGACAAAATCCAACATCCTTTTATGATAAATGTCTTGGAGAGATCGGGAATGCAAGGGACATACATAAACATAATAAAGGCAGTTTACAGCAAGCTTGCAGCCAAAATCAAATTGGAAGGAGAGAAACTCAAAGCAATTCCACTAAAATGAGAAACAAAACAAAGCTGCTCATTTTCTCTGTATCTATTCAATATAGTACTTGAAATTCTGGCTAGAGCAATAGGACAACAAAAAGAGATTAAGAGGAATCAAATTGGAAAGGAAGAAGTCAAAATATCACTATTTGCAGATGATGTGATAGTATATGTAAGCAATTCCCAAAATTCTACCAGGGAACTCCTACAGCTGATAAACACCTTCAGCAAAGTGTGTGGGTACAAAATTAACATAAACAAATAAATAAATAAACAAACAAATAAATAAAATCTCTCCTATACACAAATGATAAATGGGCTGAGAAAGAAATCAGGGAAATAACACCCTTCACAATAATTAAAATTATATACAATATCTTGGTGTAACTGCAACCAAGCAAGTGAAAGGTATATATAACAATAACTTCAAGTCCTTGAAGAAAGAAATTGAAGAAGATATCAGAGAATGGAAAGCTCTTCCATGCTCATGGATCAATAGAATCAATATAGTAAAAATGGCCATAGTACTAAAAGCAATCTACAGGCTCAATGCAATCCCCATCAAAATTCCAACACAACGTTTTACAAATCTTTAAAGGTCAATACTCAACTTCATAAGAAAAAAAAAAACAAGTATAGCTAAAAAAATCATGAACAATAAAAAAAATTTCTGAAGGTATCACCATCACTGATTTCAAGCTATACTTCAGAACTATAATAATAAATATTAAATGGTATTGACATAAAAATAGACAAGTTGATCAATGAAATCAAATCAAAGACCCAGTCATAAATCCATACACCTATGAACACCTGATTTTTCATAAAGAAGTCAAAATTATGTAATGGAGGGGAAATCATCTTCAACAAATGGTGCTGATCTAACTGAATGTCAGTATGTAGAAGAATATAAAAAGACCCATATCTATCACCCCACACAAAACTCAAGTCCAAGTGGATCAAACACCTCAACATAAGACCAGATACACTGAACCTGATAGAAGAGAAAGTGGGGGATAGCCTTGAACAAATTGGCATAGGAGACAACTTTCTGAACAGAACACAGATACTACAGGCAATATGGTCAACAATTAATAAATGGGACCTCATGAAACTGCAAAGTTTCTGAAGGGAAAGGACATTATCAATAGGAGAAAAGGGCAGCCTACAGAATGGGAAAAGATCTTCACCAATGCACCTCTGACAGAGGGCTAATATCCAAAATATCATAAAGACCTTGTGAAACTAGACATCAACAAACTAAATAATCCAATTAAAAATGAGGGTACAGACCTCTAAATAGAGAATTCTGAACAGAGGAATCTCTAATGGCCAAGAAATACTTATAGAAATGGGAAGGGTTAGGGGGTAGAGGGTGGGAGGGTGGGACTGGGAAGGGTGGAAAGAGGACACTATGATGGAGATGTAACCTGAAGCAATAAATAAATAAATTTTAAAAAAGAAAGAAATGGTCATCATCCTTAGCCACCAGGAAAATACAAATCAAAACAACTCTGAAATTCCATCTTATACACATCAGAATGGCTAAGATCAATGATAAAAGTGACAGCACATGCTGGTGTGGATGTGGAGCAAGGGAAACACTCCTCCACTGCCGGTGGGAGTGCAAGCTTGTACAACCAGTATGGAAATCAATATGACAGTTTCTCAGAAAATTGGGAATCAATCTACCTGAAGACCCAGCTTTACCACTCCTATGCATATACCCAAAGAATGCTTGATCCTACCACAAGGACACTTGCTTAACTATGTTCATAGCAGTGTATGCATAATAGCCAGAGACTGGAAACAACCTAGGTGCCCCTCAATTGAAGAATGGATAAAGTAAATGTGATGCATATGTACATTGGAGTTTTACTCAGCTGTTAAAAAAAAAATCGTGAAATTTGCAGGAAAATGGATGGAACTAGAAAAAACAAAAACAAAAAACCATCCTGACTGAGGTAATCCAGACCCAGAAAGACAAACATGGGTATGTATTCACTTATAAGTGGATATTAGTTGTAAAGTAAAGGCTAAAAGTCCCATAAAGGCTAAGTAACAAGGAAGGCCCAAGATGGGATGCATGAATTTCCCTGGGAAAGGAAAATGGAATAGATAGGGCAGGTATGCTGGGGGCATGTGGGGATGGGGCCAGGATATATCAGATGTGGGGAGGAAGGAGGAAGAGAATGGTGAGAATGACAATTGGAATTGGGGGGCATTTGGGAGCAAGGTAGAAATCTAGTGCAATGGATACTCCCTGGAATCTATGAAGGTGACCTTAAGACTGCTAGCAATGGGGGATATGGAGCCTGAACCTGCCCTCTCCTGTAACAAGGCAGGACTTCCAGTGGTGGGACTGGGACACCAACCCAGACACAAAATCTTGGACCTATCATGTGTCCTGCTTGCAAGATGTACTGGGGTAATGGTGGAACATGAATTGAGGAAGTGGCCAACTTATGACTGGTCCAGCTGGAGACCTATGCCATGAGAGGGAGTCCACCCCTGTCACTCCCTGATTGGCCAGGAATCAGAGTCTGGATAGCCTAAAGCCCTAAGATAGAGCCAAACATGACAAACAAAAAGAAAAAAAAGTCAATGAAAATATTTCTAATGATACTCTTGCTTCTGCTATACTTGTAGACTTGTATCTAGCATAATAGTCATCAGAGAGGCTTCACCAGCAACTGATAGAAGTATATGCAGAGACCCACAGCCAAACATTAGGCAGAGCTCAGGGAATCCTTGGAAGAGGGGGAGGAAGGATTGTAGGAGCCAGAAGGGTCAAAGGCATCACAAGTAGTCCCACAGAATCAACTAACCTGGGCCCACAGGAATTCACAGAGACTGAATCAACAATCAGGGAGCCTGCATGGGTCTGACCCCTTAGGTCCTCTGCATGTTATAGTTGTGTAACTTGGTCTTCTTGTGGAACTCCTAACAGTAGGAGCAGGGGCTGTCTTTGACTTTTTCCTGCTTTTGGGACCCTTTTCTTCCTACTGGGTTGTCTTGTCAAGCCTTAATATGAGGGAAGATGCCTAGTCTTATTGCAACCTGATGTGCCATGTTTGGTTGATATCTGTGGGCAGTCTTCCCTTTTCATAAGGGAAACAGAGAAGGAGTGGATATGGGGAAGAGGGGAGGTGAGGAAGGACATGGAGGAGAGGTGAGAGAGAAAGTTGCAGATGGAATAATATACTATTATATATATATACATACATATATATATACATACATATATATATATATATATGCAATTTCCTAGACAGCTCCCTTAGAGAGATTTTCATTTGATAAGCTTGTGATAGGGCCCAGGGATATTTTTTAAAATATTCATCCTGTATCTTGTATGATACATTATGACACTAATCATTGAATTAGTTACTTTTCCTGTTATTATGACAAATTACACAATGTGACTTAAGAAAGATGGTCTTATTCCAGCTCATAGTCCTTCACTGAAAAGAAGGCTTGATCACGGGAGCATGAGGCAGATGGTCACAATGCATCTTCAGTGAGGATGGAGACAGAAATGAGTGCTCACACTCAGCTTTCTTTTTCCTCCTTATTCAACTAGGATCCTAGCCAATGGGATGTCATCACTCACATTCAGGGTGAGTCTTCTCTGCTGATTCAAACCTTTCTCAGAATGCTCTCATAGACATATTCAGAAGTTTGTTTCCTCTGATAAGTCTCTAATTCCCATAGTCCAATGATAAAGTGTAACCATGTCAGGCATCTTGTTTTTGCTGGCATATCTCTTCTGATTTCTGTAAGAGCTCCTTAGAATTCCTTTGAGAAACTACTCAGCCTTGACAGTTGATACCTCCAGGTGGCTATAACTAACCCCTTTGCTAGCTTCATGGCACTGCTGTAATCTAGATATTTGGGCTTCTACCAATTTGTATTATGGCACCTAATCTCTAAAGCATTGAGAAGTGAGGCTTTCCAGAGTGATCATGTCAGGACAGCAAAGACCTTATGAAAGAAATCCATAACCTCATAAGAGAGTCCAAGTGAGATTGTTCACTTCACGCTCTGTCA
The DNA here is from genome assembly GCA_907164525.1 of Lophiomys imhausi. Lineage (NCBI taxonomy): Eukaryota > Metazoa > Chordata > Mammalia > Rodentia > Muridae > Lophiomys > Lophiomys imhausi. The sequence goes on from CAJQZJ010032488.1 coordinate 3,986,266, forward strand.
TTTATAAGCTACTGAGTCTAAGGAATTCTACAGGAACCCAAACAGACCGCGGGGCTTCACTCCACTCTGTCCAGTCACTGCAATTCAGGAGTCAAATCTCTGATCCCATGGACAGATTCAGAGACAGGGGTGAACTCAATTGAGATGTTGTTGAAAACACTGGCAACAGATAATCTGGGTTAAGGAAAATGTGTCTACCTAAGGAAGAAGTGAATGTGGAGACAGAATAAATTAAGAAAAAACAAAGAGAAAGGGAAACAATCCAGATGACCTTATTTCAATTCTTAGGTGTAGATTTTCATTTCATTCGGTAAAGGCACAATTCCAAAGTGAAAGTAAACAAAAAATTAAAATAAAACCAGGGCATGGAGGTGCAAGCCTTAAATCCCAACAGGGAGGCAAAGGCAGGAGGATCTCTGTGAGTTCAGGGCCAGCCTGGTGCACATAGCTCATTCCAGGACAGCCAGGAATACACAAAGAAACCCTATCTTGAAAAAAAATTAATAAAATGGAATCATGACTGAATGTTCACTGAAAATTCATATGGAATAGAGATTTGAGGATATATAATTCAATGATAAGGTTTGTTGTTTTGTTTTGTTTTCTAAGTAAGGCATACAAAACTATGGTGCTTGGACATACAAAATAAGAGTGAAGCCTATTAGGTTTTTTACAAAGTTGATCAAATAAGATAATTGTATTTAAAATAAAATGACTTACTTTGTTCTAAAATACCATATTTCTTTCATGAGACAAGAGTATATGACATTTAAAATTTAAATAAATCCATTTGTGTTTTAGTCTATGCCACTATATTAATTAGGATTTTCCTATTTCAATTTTCAAAGGCATAAAAAAATAAAAAACTCTGCTTGAAATTCATAGGTGGCATATAATATCAAGAAAAACTAGAAAAGCAGTATTTTCATTTTAAATAATTGAAAGGCACTAGGCAGTCACAGATTAATAACTTGAAGAACCAAGAATATGAAAAAAATCACAAAGAATTGAGGCAACATTCTGAATTGCATTTCCATTGAAGCTGTTATGATTCTTCCACACAGGAAAAGATCAAGCATGTAAGCACAGGACTACCAGACTGAGAGGCCAGTGGAACTCTGGGAAAATCTCAGAGGCTGGTAAGTATACACAGAGTTTAAGGCTTCTGAGGCAATTAGGAATGTAGGAATTGAGGCTTTAATGAAAAGGAGAGTTTATTAACTCAGCTAAGCAAATCCCTGGCCAGATATCTGCTGGATTCCATACCTGCACAGGGCAGTGAGCTATGAAGCTGGGGAAAGGTTCTGGAAAGGTCTGAAATGGAATGCAGTTTGCAGCATTCTCATGGTCCAGAGGGGACAACTGAGGCTCAATGCATGCCAACTCAAAGAAATGTTAGAACATTCCAGACTCTCACGTGGGACCCCAATGAAGCTACAGTTTAGGAATAGAGGCAAAATGGAGGAAGATACAGCAGAATTAAGAAAAATTTAACAAAGTTTTAAGCCATCTCAGTCCCTAAATTGAGGAAATAACCACTCTGAGTTCTCTCTGTAAGAAAACAATGTCGTCTAGAGTCTTACAGTTTTCCATGCATAGTATTTCCATTCAATCAATACTAACTAAACACAGAAAGGGCAATGACCTCTCTGTTGAGGGCATAGACACTGAATTTTAAAACTACTTTAGTATATACATAGAGAAAAATAAATAAAATGAAGAATTTTACCACTGAACTACAAATAGCAAAAATATGAGTATGGAAAGTTTAGAATGGAAAAAAATGCAAAATTTTGGATAAAGAACACAGCAATGAATTGGCTTGATACAGTCAAAGAGAGAACTAGTGAACTTGAAAATATGTTAGTAGAAATGTTTGGGCAGAAGCACAGAAATCTAAAATAAGGAAAAACACAGAAAATGGTGTGTGATATCAGATCCAAATATATAATGCATATGTTATGGGGCAATCACAAAAGGGAAAGGGGAACAAAATGAAGCTAATTGAACTAATTGGGGAACTAATTGAAGAATAGTGACTGAAATTGCTGAAGGCAGCACTTACATATGTCATTAAACATGGAGAAGTTGGGCTGGCACCTAACTAGAAGCTACACCCCTACTGACTAGCTTTCATGGTACAGAAAAGAAATTGTGCATGCTACTAGAAGAGAAAGGTAATCATCAATATCACCTATCAACAAACCCTGCCACAAACAACAGAGGCCTGCCTGCAAATATACTGGTCCAATAGTGGCAAAATGTTACAGGGGTAACCAACAACTTTCTGATTGGATTTAAGGCCCACTTCACAAGGTAGAACTCATCCCTAACACTGCTAAAGTGACCAAGAACCTGAGGTGATATAAGTAATGAGCCTAGGGAAAAACCTACTCTACTATTATTCTGCTAAAAGAACATAGCATTAGAATGAATCCTAATTGCTATAATTGCTATACCCACAGATCAGTGCATCCCACAGCCCTCATCAGAGAAGTAGCTTCTTACCGTAGATGGAAACTAACACAGAGACTTTGGAGAATTTCTTCCTGAATGAGATCATCTTCATCAAACCACTCCCCTCAAAGCTGAGGGGTCTATGTGGAAGAGGAAGCAGAAAGACTATAAGAACCAGAAGTGATGGATGACTCCAAGGGAATAGTGTCTTCCAGACACAACAGGATTGATGCACACATAAATTCCCAGAAACTGTGACAGCTTGCATAAGACCTGCACTGTTTCAAGCCAGATGAAGTCCAAACACTAAGAGGGGGAAGTAGACATGGGTCCATTCCTGACCATGAAACTTATTTGCAATTGATACCTGCCAACAAAGGGAAAATCAGTTACTGGATGTATCAACCACACTCCAGGGCAGGGCCAGGAGTGGGTGACCAATACAAAATAAATGTGGTGTGTGTGTGTGTGTGTGTGTGTGTGTGTGTGTGTCTGTGCATGTGTGCATGTGTGTGTCTGTCTGTGTGTGTACATGCATGTGTGTGGTGTGTGTGTGTGCTTGTGTATGTGTGTGTGCGTATGTGCGTGTCTGTGTGTGTGTGTGTCTGTGTGTGGGTCTTGCGTGTCTGTGCGTGTCTGTGCGTGCATGTGTGTGTGTGCTTGTGTGTGTGCGTGCATGTGTGAGAGAATGAGTACTTTCTGTTTTGTTTTGGCATTTTTATTACCTTTTTTGTTATTATTTTCATCTTTGTGGGTTATTTGAAAGCTAGAGAGATGGAGTTAAAGAGATAGATATATATATGTGTGAGAGGGAGAGAAAAAACATAAAGTTGAGTGGGTGGATAGGGAGAGAAGATCTGAGAGGAGTTGGAGGGGCAAAATATGATTAAAATATACTTCATGAAAAAAATTTAAATGGTGGCTAGAGATTTTCCAAACCTCTCAAAAGACATGTGATGACAATCTGACTGTGGTTTGTTTCTGTTGTAAGTCATGCTGAGCTTTGGTTCCCTACGTAGATGCACTGGGAGGTAAGCTGTAGTGAGATATATTTGGATGAAGGGCTGGAAACCCCATGAGTGAATTAGTGCCTTTTTTGTGAAAGCAGGTCACAGAATTTTTGTCTCTATTTCTTTTACACACTTCACTGATCGTCTTTATCATGAACTGAAACAGCATGACACCCTTCCCTCTTTCTAGAAGATGCTAGTAACTGATCTTGAGCTTCTAACTTTCAGACCATGAGCTACATAAAATCATTTTTAAATGAATTATACAGGCTCAGATACTTTGTTATAGTAACAACAGAAAATAGACTAAGAAGACGGTAAGCCACATAGTCAAGAAGTTCTACAAATCTAAACAGGATAATTGCAAAGAAATCACATCAGATACCTTCTACCAAAAATTTTATTGAACTGCATTTATTAATACCTAAGAAACACCTATAACTTATATAAACACCTAATATCTAACAACACTTAAATAACCCCAGCCCTTTTGAAAGGGTACCAAGCTGTAGGGCTTTAGGGTAACTTGTCAGCCCTCTATCTGCAGGCACAACTCAAACAGCATTCAGCAGTCTGGCTCTGGCACTATTATGGCAGCCTCCACCTCAATTCAGCTTTAGTTTGAAGTTTTCTCCTCAGGCTCAGGACCTAGTGTCACTCACCGGCTTGTCAGGCCAGCCTGCTTCAACCGCTTAGCTTGGGGCCAGCTTCAGTCAGCCAACACTGTCCATAGAAAGACACCTTAGGCCGCTGTTTGAACTAACAAAACCCCTCAGGGCAGGTTCTGTGCCCCACAACTTAGTCCTTGGTCTTGCAGCCTTGCCTTGCTTTCTAGGGCTAATTCAATTATCTGGTCCTATGTCATGCCTTCACATGACAGGGGTTCCCCTCCTGCCTGTTTTCTAGGTCTTCACTGCAGCCTCGGAGCTCCCCTTGCATCCTTGAGCCTCATTCACTCACTCAGCGGTTCTTGGGCCCATGGATGGATATCTTCAGTGGCCTGATTTCACTAACTTTCTCTCAGCAAGTTCTATGTCACACCATTTCTGTTGGCCTCCTTGGACTGGCACGTGGCAAGAGTCTCTCTCTCTCTCTCTCTCTCTCTCTCTCTCTCTCTCGCTCTCTCTCTCTGACTTAGCCTCTCAGTTTATGTGTTGAGGCTTCTATCTTTCCATTTCCTACTGCCTCAGAGCTCATGCTATATTAGCATGGGTTCAGGGGTGGTAGATGTCACTTCACACCTTGTGGTCTCTCACATGGGTGTCTGTCTGTCTGTCTGTCTGTCTGTCTCTCTCTCTCTCGTGTGTGTGTGTGTGTGTGTGTGTGTGTGTGTGTGTGTGTGTCTCAGAGCTCTGTCTCTTGGGATTAAATAGGGCATGGTTCTCACAGTAACTCACAGCTCGAGGGCTCTCTTAAGATCCTTGGCCATGCTCTTCCACAGGGCACTCTCTCCAGGTAACTGGTGGCTTTGCAGCAATGCCCATTAACAAAGCTCTGTTGCTTGTCTCTCAGAACCATGGCTTCACCTGGGCTCAGCTATTTGAGCTTCACTCAACATCGTTTGAAGAAAGGCAACAGCTAAAAGCCTTTTTTTAGTTTCCCAGGCTTTCCTTCTTGTGCCCAGGACCATGGGCTGACATGTGCCAGGCTAATCTGCATTCCAGAATCCCTTATTAATTTACTACAGATATCTAATGGTAAAAATGATGAAAATCGTGGAAAGGAAGAAAGTCTCAGATTTTTGGTTTTTGTTTTGTTTTTAGTTCACGTGTGTGTTTGAGGCAGGGATATGGGGGCGAGTTTTCTGGGGTAAAATTTGGGTCATCAGGCTTTCATAGCAAGTGATTTACACACTAGTCATCTCACTAACTTAACTGAAATGAACAAACCACAAAAGCTACTGGAGGAAAAGGACACACCATCTTCGAGGGATCATTGCTTTTACAGGAGAGAATGGGATGATACTTGTAACACACTTTCCTACTGAACTGTTTATAGTGAAAACAGCCTCAAAAAGACTGAAGATGGTCATCCCAGACAATGAATTAACTTACTGTCATCAAGACACACATTAAAAGAAATAGATTTTGATGTGAACAGATAAGGGGTGTCAGTGGGAGTGGTGATAAACCTCAAAGCTGCTTATACCCCCTTAAAAAAAGCACAAATAAATTGACAAAGAACATCTAAATCAACTCTTAGAGGAATCTTGAAATTATGTCTTCCAATGATTGATGGAGGGTTTAACCAAGAAACATTGTGTAATCTTAGTGAAATTTACATCTATTTGAATTTCCTAACCACATATCTTCTCTCAAATTCTTCAGTAGCCTTAAAGACCAACAATCTTGCAGTCACAGTGAAAGGCAGCCACCTGACAGCCACAGGCAGTAACGGGAAGAGTGCAGAGCTTCCCCAAGCCACCAAACTAGCTGTGGTTATCTCACCTTGTTTGGCAATTCCCTACAGACCTCAATGGATCTCTCTTTCTTTCTTTCCTTCCTTCTTTCTTTCTTTCTTTCCTTCTTTCTTTCTTTCTTTTTTCTTTCCTTCTTTATTTCCTTCCTTCCTTCCTTCCTTCCTTCTTTCTTTCTTTCTTTCTTTCTTTCTTTCTTTCTTTCTTTCTTTCTTTCT
>CAJQZJ010032488.1:4001995-4044542 GCA_907164525.1 Lophiomys imhausi
AAAAAAAAGGCAGGGGGCAGGGCTGAAACACTGTGAATGGAACAGAGGATACAGCCATTCGGCCTGGATTTGCAGACCTCCAGGTGTAGAGAAGACGTGGAGCTAAGGTAAAATACAAGAGAATTGTGGTATTGGCCCATGCCTTTGACTTCAGCGGAGACGGGGGGAGCACCGTAGAGTTGGTGGTCTTATGTATTCTGGAGTCATACAGAGCGGGGTGGTGAGGGTGCATACTCTTGGTCCCACCATTCAAGAAGAGTACACCCTTGGTCCCAGCTCCCAGCACACTGGAGACAGAAAGAGGCACATCCCGGAGTTCAGGGTCAGCCTGACGCAGGGTAAACTCTAAATAGAGAAAGACTTCAATCCAGGAGTGGTGGAACACATCTTTGATCCCTTCAGATGAGAAACACAGGTCCCTGTTCCCAATAATTAGAGTTCAGAGACACACACATGGGATTTGGAGGGACCTAGGTTTGGAGGCTACTTACAAAAGGCCTTCTCGATGCAGGCAGATTGTCCTTTGGGATGTCAAAATATATACACTAGAGCTGGTTTAGCTCCAAGGTGACAGAATGATTTCTACTTTAACCCGGATTGAAAGATAACGCTTTGTATGTTGTCAGAAGGCCAAATTTGCTTCAGGAGAAGTACTACCTAGCCCCCCCCATCCCCCCCCAGAAAAAAAAAAAAAGAGGGCAATTGTCCTAGGGTTGGGATTGGGGCAGGGCTCTGCTCTTATCGTTCCAGGAGAATCGAAGTGTCCATTAGGGGAGCCCAGGGATGGCGGACAGCGGAATCCTCAGCAGGGAGCAGAATCAGGCACCAAGGAGGATGAGTGACCCAGTTGATTCTGCCTGGCAGACTTCCTCAATAGCTGTCTCCATCGGGGGCCTGCAACCACCACTGCAATCCAGTGTCGCTGGGACCGTTCAGCTCTACACAATGCCCCGGCCGGAACCTCAGTGAAGCCTGCAAGATCAGCTTTTGCCTACAAACCCCTTAGGTCATCTAAACAGCTGAGAACAGAAGGACTGAACATAAAAGGATTGTACTAACATTTTTAATCATTTTTCCCATTTGGGTTGGGGCCCCAAACAGGTCTACTACGACCCAAATCAGCAGGAAGTCACTTTAAGAGAGCGACGTCCCATGCCCAGAGGGTGGGGAGGGTGTTTCTCCGCCCATCTTTTTGGTTATTTGAAGGATAACTGAAAACTCTGTTATGTAGGGGAAGAGTCTACAAGCTGATAAATGGTCCTGTCTTAATGGGTTTTGGAGGTTAGCCCCAGGGAATTCCTACTTTTCCTTTTCTGTATCCTTCCTCTCCTATGTAGGAGTGCATGGGCTTGAGAAAAATGAGATATAGACATAGCACAGGAAGGTCCAAGAAGAAGGGGCAGATTATTGAATATGCCCTTATACCTTTGTATATTGATACAAAATTAGTAGTTTATTTGGGAGACTTTTCATATGCTAAATAATTAGTCTCTAAGACCACGGAGGCAATTCCTGCTTGAAAAACTGTCTTAGGATTTGGCAAACAAAATTCAGAGACTTTGGGACTGAAAGGTTGTGTGAAGACCAGCCATCCTTAAGGACCCTGGCCCAGAGGAAAATATCCTTTTGAGAAACCTTAAGTTAATGTTAAATGTTTGTATTAAGTTTTAGGTGTGAGTCAGATATAGACCTTTAAACTCATGGAGATGGTTAGATAGTAGAATGTTAAAGTCAGGGGCCAAATATGTATAAACTGGACATTGGGAAGGTATACTGGGCCATTTAACTCTCATAAATGTGGCATATTTATATCTGTTGTTTTGTATAATACTTACTGTTATAAGAGAAGGAACCATCTGTTGAACTGAAAGGGGAAACTTCTGGGGGGAAGAGGGTGGAAGGGTGGGATAGGAAGGGGGAATAGGGAGGGGTTTGTGACTGAGATGTAATTTGAAGAAAAAAAAATAAAGTATTTATAAAAAAAAAGTTTTAGGTGCTAGGTTTTAAAGTTAGGGTTTGGGTTTAGGATTTAGGAACTTTACAGGCAATTGTTAGGTAACTGTTAAGTTTTAATAAATATATGTGTGATAAATAAAAATTTACTGTTACACTGAAGAATTACAGGAGGGTTGGGCAGTGGTAGTGCACATTTTTAATCCTACCACTTGGGAGGCAGAGGCAAGTGGATCTCTGAGTTGGAGACAAGACTGTGTGGTCTACAGAGTGAGTTCCTGGACAGCCAAAAAGACATAGAGAAACCCTGTCTCAAAAAGCAAAAAAAAAAAAAAAAAAAAAACAAAAACAAGCAAACAAAAGAAATAGAGGAAAGGATGATAATGATGTGACAAGAGAAAAGGAGTATCAGTAAATATTATGGTGTGCACAGTGGGATGCACAGAAAGGAGGGGACGAGTGGACAGAAAGAACACTTGAGGAAATAATGGCGGCAGACGTCCCAAAGATCATGAAAACCATTAATTGAGACATCTAAGAAACACAATGAAGTCCAAGTTAGACAGACAGCTTCTAGGCAGACACAAAGACTGGGAAAGTTTGAGGGAAATGACTCATCACACACAAAGGATCCTCAAAATTATTTATTGATAATTTCTCAATGGAAACCAGGAAAGCCAAATTTCATGAGGTGGGAAACTCAAGGGACTGAAGAGATAAACCCAAGCAGAATTCACTCCTAGCAGACCCACTTAAAAAAAAAAAAAAAAAAACCTTCTCAGAGAGTCTTTTAGGCCGAAATGAAAGGACACAAAACTCAAATCACATGAAGAAATAAACAGCATTGTCAAAAACAGCTGTAAACAGTATTACGATGCTGTGTCTCTCTACAACTCATATATCACAATCTCCAGTGCACTTCAGAATAGTTAGTTAGAGAAAGGAATTTTAAAGAGGTTATTTAGTGAAAGAAGATGACAAACACAGCAAATCCTAACATTCTCATCAAAAGGCAAACATTTCCAGACTGCATTTTTTTAAAGTGCACAATCTAACTATATATCTTTGCAACTGTACAAGAGCCATACTCTGAATCTGAAGTTACAAATAAGATGAAAAGCAAAAAGACAGGGAAAGATGTAAACGGTACACACATGCAGGGGGTGGGGTGGGGGCAGAGTTCTAGTCAGCACAGTAGAATGTCTATCTAATATACTAATTTCTGACAAACTAGACTTTTGTTTCTTCCCCAATGCTGTAATAAAACAACCTGACAAAAGCAACTTCAGGGAGAAAGAGTTTTTTCAGGTTCACAGTTTGAGGGTCAGACCATCACAGGGGAAATCAAGGCAGGAGCTTAAAGCTGTGGTCACACTTCATCCACAGCCATGAAACAGCAATGAAAGCTTCCTAGTGCTCAGATCACTTTCTGTGTACAATCTGGGTTGTGCAGGACCTGACATCCTCTGCCCAGGGAATAGCTCCACCCACAGTCAAGATGGGGGTCTTCCCCCATGGGCATGCCCAGAGGCCCATCTCCCAGGTGATTCTAGAGTCTGTCAAGCTGACAATTAACATTGATCATCACAGACCTCAAAACAAATTTTGTTATTAGTTAGAAACATATAAACTGGTTGTTCCATTAGGAGGTCACAACAATAATGAGCACATCTGTATATATCTATCCCTTAAAAGGACGACTTAAAAATCAGACAAAACTGAGGGGAAAAATACACAATTCCACATTCTTCAGTTGAGGGACATCTGGGTTGTTTCCAGTTTCTAGCTATTACAAATAAGGCTGCTATGAACATAGATGAGGAAACTTCCTTATGATTCCATGAGGAGTCATTTGGATGTATACCCAGAAGTGGTATGGCTGGGTCCTGAGACAGAGCTATTCCAAGTTTTCTAAGATATCGCCAGATTGGCCTCCATAGTGGTTGCACAAGCCTGTACTCCCACCAGCAATGGAGGAGTGTTCCCCTTTCTCCACACCCTCGCCAGCATGTGCTGTCATTTGAGCTTTTGATCTTAGCCATTCTGACAGGTGTGAGATTGAATCTTAGAGTCGTCTTGAGTTGCATTTCTCTGATGATTAAGGATCCTGAGCATTTCTTCAAGTGTCACTCAGCCTTTAGGGATTCCTCCTTTGTGAATTCTCCATTTAGCTCTTTTCCCCATTTTTTGACTGCATTATTTGGTCTCTTGGCATTTAATTTCTTGAGTTCTTTGTAAATTTTGGATATAAAAATGGTTCCTTGACATCACCACCACAAGTGACAAATCTTTAGCTAAATAGAATATGAGAAAAGAAAGGAGATTCATAAAGTAAAGAAATGGAAGAGAGGACCTCACTATGCTGCAGCCTCTGAAAATAAAGACATAAGGGAATCCTGGAGAGCACTACATACAACAAATTTAATGAGCTGGTTTACTTCAGCAAGTGCCTAGACATAGAAAAACTACCAAAATCGACTCAAAAAGAAGTAAAGCACCCAAATAGACTCAGAACAATTAGAGAAATGTAATTAGTGGGGAAATATCTCACAAAGAAAGGACAAGCACCAGATGGCTTCACTGACACATACCGCCCGATATTAAAGAAATAATAATAACATCAATTTTAAAAATAGAATATTCATAATTAAACAGACCAGGACGGAGCATTTCCCATCTTATTCTGTGAGGCCATTATTGTGCTGCTACCAAAAAACAAAGAAAGGCATAATAAAACTCTTCTATGAAGCACCCGCAAACTAAATCCAACAAATCTTAAATCATGAATTAGTGGAATTTACTCAAGAAATACAAGACTGTTAAATCAAGCTCTATAATAGGACATGCTAAGAGAATAAATGGCAAAATCCAGGAGGCCATCTCAGGTAGAACAGACACAGTATTTGGCAAAGTGTTCCATAGGTAGCACATCACAAACTCACTCCAGTACAGAGCTGACACCAGTAACTAAAATGAGGTTTAATGGAGACTTGAAATGTTAAAGCCTGTTTCTCTCACTGAGAAAATTTAAAAGGCAGCAGGCCCTCACATATGTAGGGTCTTTAGCTGTGGATTTTATTCTGATCACAGGAGGGCCATTGAAGAAAATATTAAAGGAATTAGAGGGTTGTGATTTCATTCTTTTTTGTAAAATATGTTGCAGGTGCTACAAGATACTCCACGAGAATGCATGCAAACTGAGGCTGAGGACAGACAGTTTCTGCTGTAGGTTTGGGGGTTAAGATTCAGGCAGTCTGACTAAATCATCAGTATGGGAGCTGAAAGGTGATATTTCAAAATACCTTTATGTGCGAGAGCAAATGTAGGAAGGAAGGATCATGGCGATCATTCATGTTTTTAGCTGAGCAACTGTAGCAATAACAGCACCATTATACTGAACAAAACATTTATTGGGATAGTTGAAATTGAGATCCTTATTTAGTATTCATGTGCAGTTTTCAAATATAGATTTTAGTGGGAAATTTTCAAGCTCAAAGATGAGGTCAGAGTTGAACATAAAGTTTTTTTAAAATGTCACCATTACAAATAGAAAAAAAAAAAAAACGTGACAAAGAGAAGTGACTTGAAAAACCATGTAAATATAGAAAGGATGGCATCCCAGAAGAAAGCCCTAGCATACTCATACTTTCAACGTTTAAGTAGAAGAGGAATCTGCAGTGTAGAGTAAGAAGCAGAAGAAAGAGAAAGATTAGGAAACTGGAAAATATGGGCATGATGGTTTTCAAGAAAATTATTTCAAGAAAGAAATGATGACCGACTACATTGAATGTTGTCAGGATGGTAAGAGGCCATTAGCATTTGGAATACAGTAATTGTTTGAAATCATGACCAGTGAAAAGTCAAAGAAATTGTGCATCAGACATTTAACTGATGAAGCAGATTAAGGAAGAATGTGAGCTGCAAACATAATAGTAACAGTATATTAGTGTGTTCAGCGTGCATACATGTACATGCTGGGTGCCTTAAACAACAGACATGCTTTCACTTCATAGTTCTGGAGGCTATAAAACCATGTAACAGCAGAGTTGGCTTCCTTGGGTCTCTTTTCTGGGTTGTCGATGGCTGCCCTCTTGCTGTATACTCATGTAGTTCTTTTCTGTGTATGTGGTGCCGTGAAGGAATATGATTATTGAATCTGGGCCTCTGCATGTGTTAGGAAAGCAGTGCACCACTTACTTACCCTCTAGTCCTAGTCCCCTTATCAAAACAATTCCAGTCCTATCAGATTGAGACCTCCACCCTTGTGATCTCATTTAACCCTAATTACCTCACTAAATAACCTAGAAGCTACTCACCACATACAGTCACTATGGTGGTGGTGTTTAGGATTCCAATAAATGTAGTTGGGGTGGGGGGGGGACAAAATTGAGTCTCTGTATTAGCTACTTTTGTGTCACCATGGCAACGATAAATGACCCAAACAATTTGAGGAAGGAAAGGTTTATTTTGACTCCAGCCTTCAGAGAGTTTCAGTCATTTTTTAAAAATGTTTATTTATTACTTCAGGTTTCATCTCCATCACAGTACTCTCTTTCCACCCTTCCCAGTCCCGCCCTCCCACCCTCTACCCCCTATCCCTTCCATCCCACTCCTCTAGAGTGGAGTGTCCCTACATATCAGTCCCCCTGCCCCAGTTCAGTAGTCATATGAGGGCCAAGAACCTCCTCAAACACTGAGGGCCTCCAAGGCAGCACCACTAGGGCGAAGTGTCTCATTGACAGGTAACAAAGTCTATGTTCCTGTTCCCTTTGGTGCATTGGTTGTAGTATAGTTATCCTCTACTATATGGCTAAAATCCTATTATAAGTGAATAGATGCCATGTGCATCCTTCTGAGTCTGGGTTAGCTCACTCAGGATGAGCTTCTCTAGTTCCATCCATTTGGCTACAAATTGCATGATTTCATTGTTTCTGATGGCTGAGTAGTATTCCATTGTGTAGATGTGCCACAGTTTTTTTTTTATCCATTCCTCGGTTGAGGGACATGTGGATTGTTTCCAGTTTTCAGCTATTACAAACAAGGCTGCTATGTATATAGATGAAGGAACTTCCTTGTGGTTTAGTGAGTAATCATTTGGATGTATACCCAGAAGTAGTATGGCTGGGTCCCGAGGCAGAGCTATTCCAAGTTTTCTAAGATATTGCCAGATTGGCCTCCATAGTGGTTGCACAAGCCTGCACTCCCACCAGCAATGGAGGAGGGTTCCCCTTTCTCCACACCCTCACCAGCATGTGCTGTCATTTGAGCTTTTGATTTTAGCCATTCTGACAGGTGTGAGATGGAATCTCAGAGTCGTCATGAGTTGCATTTCTCTTATGATTAAGGATCGTGAGCATTTCTTCAAGAGTCTCTCAGCCATTAGGGATTCCTCCTTTATGAATTCTCTGTTTAACTCTGTTCCCCATTTTTGATTGCAGTCATTGTAAAGGGGAAAGGTATGACTGAGCTTCTGTGATCATGGTGGCAGACATTTATGGTGGAGACTGTCCGTGTCACTGTGGATCAGGAAGCAGAATGAGAGCAACAGAAATCAGAAAGCAGATGTAACATTTGAAGCTCAACCCTACTGACCTACTCCTACCAGCTGTGCCCCATGTCCTGAAGATTTCACAGTCTCCAAAAACAGTACCATCAGATGAACAAGTGTTCGAGAGATGAGCCTATGGGCAAACACTTCATAGTCCACCTGTAACTGTCCAGTGGCAAGAGGCTCTGGATAACTCCTTAAAGACAAGTCCTGTAAAACGGAGGTAAGTTAAATAGCAAAAGAAGTATGGATGTGAGAGGGGATGAATGTAGAATGAACTTCCTGGAAAGAATTCTGGGCTACAATGGAGGATGCTGGGAAGCTTGCCTTTGACCTGGATCAAGACACATTCTCCATAGTAATGAGAAGGAAGTCAGAGAGGAAGAATAAAGCTGCAGGCTGGTGGTCCTCTTGGGGAAATGGAGTGGTTCCTGACTAATATCCCTACTTTCCTGATAGCTACAGGACAAAAGCCCCATGAATGGTAAGCAAGGCAGAGAGGCTGGGTATATGAATGTGTCAAAGAGAAGATGTAAAATGGTTTTTTGGGAATGTAGGATAGTAAAATACTGTGAATGTGTATTAGGATTCTGGACATGTTGAGTGTCTGAAATGTGTATAGACCTTAAAAGGGGACCAAAACTACATGGTTGTGCAATTTTTTTCTTCACCTATTTCAATTGTTCAGATGCAGGTCCAGAAGGCAGTCTAGCAGGCTTGAAACATAGCCAAGAAACTCCAGCCAAGAAACATAGATGGAGAATAAAGACATTTTAAAGATCAAACATACTGAAATATCAGCTTTTCAAAATTAGTTTCTCTGGGTCACTGAGTGGATAAAGGTGCTTGCCACCAAGCCTTGCGGTCTGAGTTCAAACCCCTGGATCTACATGATTGAAGGAGAGAACTGATTCCTGAAAGTTGTCCTCTTACTTTCACTCATGTGCTGTGGTGCAGGTACCCACATAACATGCAAAATAATCAAATTAATGAAATGAAAAATTTTAGTTAGTTGATTGATGATCTGGGGAGATGGCACATGGGATAAAGTGCTTATTGTTCAAGCATGAGATGTGATCCCCAGTATCCATGTTAAAACACAGGCATGGTGGCCCATGGCTATGACCCCATATGGTAGGGAGGCAGAGATGAGGATCCCAGGGGCTTGATGGCCAGCCATTTGAGACAATTAGTTAGGTCCACAATTAATGAAAGGCCACATCTCAACAAACAAGGTGACTCCACGTGTTCTTTCTCATATATGAACTTTGCTTTGAATCTTTAGATTTCTTTGCTGAACTTGGAATACCTATGGGAGCCAGGAAACTAGAAAATGGTCATTAGGTTGGAGGAAGCAAGAGTTTAAGGGAGGGAGATAGTAGATACTGGTGGTAGAAGAAGGAAGAGAGAATAAAAGGAGGAGAGGCTTAACTGGGGAGGAGGATGGGAGGGTAGAGTAGAGGAGAGGGTCGGGGGAAGGATAACTAAGGATGCTTGAAAAATCCATACAGAAGCCTACTACTCCTAAGTTGTATACACACACACACACACACACACACACACACACACACACACATATATGAGAAAGAGAGTTTAATTAGCTATCATACATGGGTAGAGGATAAAGCTCCTCTCAGAAGCTACAGTTATCTAACAAAACTCCAAGTGTGGAATAACTTCCCTCAAGTTATTAGTAAAGGGCTACTCAGAGTGTTCCCCAAAACAATATAGGCTATTACTACTGCTCTTGTTCACACACGGGAGCTTGATGGTAAGATTCTATTGCTAAAGACACGAGACACTTCTGTCACACGCATAGAGATAGATACCAAGCTGATACTGACCTGGGATCTTTCTCCTCACTGACTACTTTGCATAGCATCAGAAGGTGATATGCATGCTGCTGGGAAAGAAAAGTCATCAACAGTCTAACCCCACTTTGAGCCATGTGAGCTACAGTAATGACTTGTCAGGCAAGATATGACATTAGTGAAATAGTGGCATGACTATTATATGTGTAACCAACAGATTTTTGGTTGGATTTAAGGCTCACTCTACAGGAGAGTAGTCATGCCATAACTGTAAACCTAGCTAAGAACCAGTAGCTGAAGAAATCATAGAAATAAATTGTAGGAAAACTCACTGTTACTTTGCTAAAGGCACACAGTGTTAAACTGCCCTCTAAATACTTGCCCTTCAATCCATAGAGTAGCTCGGCTCTCATTCCCATAAGAGAAGCATCATTTTGCAGTGGATGGCAGCTAACACAAAGACTCACAACTGGCCAAAGTACAGAAAATAACTGACCATCTAGTGTTTGGCTCTAAATGGGACATCTGTTTCATGATCCTGCCTCTCAAGACTCACAGAGCATCATGGAGGAGGGAGTGGTATGATTGTAAGAGCCAGATGTCAAGACGGCCTGCCGGGAAATAATGTTCTCTAGATATAACAGAGCCATTGCACCCATGAACTCATACAACTTTTGTGGTTGCCTACAAATATCTGCAGAAGATCAAGCCAATCAACATTCCAGCATGGAAGGAGGAGGGACCCATGAGGCCCCACTCCTAACTACCAGCTACTGGTAGTTGATGGTTGCTAGGGAAGGAAGAGTCAGTTTTGCTTTTCAGAAGTATGACTCCTCATAAGTTACCTATGATCCTCTAAAGGAGTAAATAAATAAATTGTCTAAAGGTGAGGAGTAATAGAGGAAGACACCTGATGCTTATCTGTGGCCTGCATGTGCTCAAGCATGTGGCAGGTGCACACATACACACATACACACACATACACACACACACACACATACACACACACATACACACACATACACACACATACACACACACATATACACACATACACACACACACACACACACACACACATCAATTTCTCTGTCTCTGGTCTGATACAAAGATATAGGTTCTCATAGGTTCTTAAGAAACATGAGTCTTGCAGGTTCTCAAGAATGACATGGGGTTGAAGAGTTGGCTTACTGGTTAAGAAAGCATATTGTTTTTCCAGAGGACCTGAGTTCAGTTCCCAACACTCACACTGTGTAGCTTACACCTATCTGTAACTTCAGTTCCAGGGGAATCCAACATTATCTTCTGGTCTCTACAGCATGCACACGGTACACACATAGACATACAGGCACGCAATACAAGTAAATAAAAAAATTAATCTTTTCTAGAAAGATGATGTCTACATACTTTTTGATCATATAAATAAATAGTAGGACATGTAAAGTCATGACGTCCTTACCACATTAAAATCAGATAATGATACTATAGCTTCAAGTATAGAACTTTCTATCAATCATTGATACTTTCCATGTGCATTTTGCACTGGAGACTTTCAAAGGAACTAGAAGACCCCATTAAAATAATCAGGTGAAGGCTTATTTGTTTAAGAAACTCACAGAAGAGAATTTATGGTGATTACTTTTCTTCACCCATTCATCATTTTTCATTTCTAAAACTATTTTCTCTTCAGGGCTTAATGTGCTTGATATCAGACTGGTTTCAATATGCATATGAGGAAGTGAGATTTGACAAATAAAACTTTGTTTTGGAAATTAAACTATGCTCGTTTCCTTCCTGTCCAATTTTTGAAATAAAACCCTGGAAATAACAATTTCTAGAGTCTATAACTGCCCCGATCCTAAATTCTTCTGGAGTTGTGAAGTGGAAAATTGAACGTTTTTTTCTTGGAAACTCTTGCTCAGTGACTCCAGATTAGCACTCAGACAATATCAGAAGTGGTAGTTTTTCCCAATTATGAAATGAATTATGGGGAGCTAGTTCACCACACTCAGTCATTAAATAAAACTATTTTTTAACTGGTGCATTGTTGCTCTGCCAGAAAACACAGGTGTTTTGTTTTTAAATAACTTTTTTTTTTGAGCAGTTGCTTTAAGGAAAGATTTCACTGACCATGTCCTCAGTATAAGAAAGGTAGGAGGGTGAGCAAGAAGGTGTGACTTGTGGAGAATTTGTGTGACAGGGCAAAGACTGTGTGTTCACATACTAAATAAATAGTTGCTTTATGTGCAAGGAGCTGAAACATGAGATTATGCTGTGTAGATGGTGGTGACATATCACCAGTCAGTGAAACACTTCTTCTACACTTGAAGACTTGAGAGCTGAATAGAAGACCCTTTATAACCTAAGATGTTGTTATTAGCTAGTGCAAACGTTCATGGACTGAGATTTTTGCAAAGAATTTGAGGTCATTCAAAGACTTCAAATGCATTCTCTAAAAATGATTTAAATCTATCAACAACCGGCAAGCTCTGGTGACATTTTATTTGAAAGTAGTTTCTTTAACGAGCAATGAGAGAACTTCTTAATTGATACAATTGTCACATGGCTCTTAATCACTTTGTGTTCTCAGTAACAATTATATGCTCATCATTTTTTTCAGCCTACCATTTTCCATTCAAACATCTCTAACTGGTTCTGAGGAAACAGCTGCTTTCAGCTGACTCATCTGAGGAATCTGGTTATCTCATCCAAACTGTGACATCTTCAATCATGCATTAATGGCATGCTTATTCAATGAAGCCCTTTTCTGTCTCAAAATGACTTTTTTTTCCCTCTGTGTGTGCAAAAGAGCATAAATCACAATTGTATATAATCCTCAGAACTCAAAATATAATGCAGCTGTCAATTTCTTATCAGAGGTATGCCTTAAAAGAACAATGGCCTATTGACTGGGTACCTTAAGAAACTGTTCTTGGAAATTTATGTTAGGAAAATTAGGCACAAAGTTTAGGAATAAACGGCTACCCTAGCATAACTGAAACCCTAGGTGCAATTCCCATACTGCAAAAGGAAAAAAAATTATTAGGGTGCCGTGGCTGAAAATACTATTTTTAAACATTTTAAATTTGATTACTAACACCTGGGTCACCCACATTTTATTTATGAGTTCCTAAAAGCTTTTATTGAAGGCTATATACAGCAGTCTACTTCATTAGAATGTTCTCCCCCACTCAAAAATAATTTTGGCTACCTCATTTTCTGAATGATGATGTACAGCAGGATCACTTTTTAGACTCCCAAGAATGCCTAAAAAGTACATTCTAATCAATGGCATGATTAGAAATGTAGCCACTATTTTTTCATGCATGTGGAATCCACCTGAGTACAAAACAACTCTAGCTCTAAAAGAATTTTATGAAACAAACGCTGCCCTTATAAAATTAAATAATTCTGTAATAGTCTGGAAGACTGAGCTATGAATTAGTTATAATCTAACTACATGTTATGGGTTATTTATATAGAATGAAAGAAATCAGCTCAGCTACCAGATGTTGTACTACATTGAAAGAAAACATAACAGAGAATATTTCTATAGAGAGGGAAATACATTCGTGAACACATGACTGTTGTATGCCATCTTATTCTTCACATTTGAATATGGCTACTCTTACCATCAAAGATGATTGAGGAATGTGTTGGAGTAGGATAGGTGGGAGAGGGGAAAGAGGGTGGGAGGGTGGACCCAGGATGGGTAAAGAGAGGGGAATGCGATGGAGATGTAACTTGAAGTAATAAATAAACAAACAAACAACAACAACAAAAAAGAATTCACTTAAGCTGGGTGTGGTCACACATGTCTTTAATCCTAGCACTTGGGAGGCAGTTGCAGGCAGATCTCTGTGAGCTCAAGGACAGCCAGTACTGTTACACAGAAAAATCTTGTCTTGAAAAAAAAAAAGTTCACTTAAAGCATTAGTTTAATTAAAAATTATATATTTGTATGTATATATGTGCATTCTAAACAATATTTTTATTTTGAAATAAGGTCTCATTATATAGCCCTGGTTGGCTTGGAACTCTCTATAAAGATGAGGATGGTCTGGAATTCATCGAACCACCTACTTCTGACTCCAGAGAGTTGGGGATAAAGGTGTGTGCCACCATGCCAGACCAAATTATATAATATGCAACATGAATACACAGAAAAATGTGATGCCTCTCAAAGACTTTTAAAGCTAATGTGAGTTCATTGAAACTTCTTTGTTCTCAAATGCTTTGAATTCCACAATTATAGCATTCTAGAAATTAGTCTGCGCATAAGAAAATGATCATAAGGCAGAAATTTCATGGAATTCTCACCTGTAGTACACACAGTTTGTTTTCAGAGGACTCTTCTACTCCATAGTCTATACAGTAGCCCTGACCATAGTTAAGAAACAGAGTCTGGATTTCCATTTCTCCTGCTCAGTGACAACTGTCTGTGTGCCCTGATGCTCCTGCTGAGGGGGAGAAAGAGGCTGAAGGAAATGTTCAGAAGGCTGAAGAGCTATAGTGGAATGAGCAGGCACCCTTTTCCACATGCTAGGGAAATTTGAAAGACAGAAACATGATCTAATTTGCAAACTGACAAAGCCAAAAATTAGATTCTTGATAGATAGCTCTTTACAAGCCTCACTTTCAAGCTTTTAACACTCACAGAAGTTCTAGATACTAATTTACTAAGCACTATCCATTGTACTTACCATACTAAAGAAACATTACATATTTGCTTGCATGCCTTGTAAACAAAAATAAACTATAGGATAGAGGTGTAGTTCAGTTGGAGAGTGCATGCCTAACATGCATGAAGCCTTGGGTTCTAGAGTATTTGAAGAAATATATTTTTAATAAATAAATTTATTTATTTGTTGCTTCAGATTACATCTCCATCATATTGTCTTCTTTCCCAACTTCCCAGCCCTGCCCTCCCACCCTCTACCCCCTAACTCTTCCATCCCACTCGCCTTCCATCCCACTCCTCTGGAGTTGAGTGTCCCTACATAACAGTCCCTCGCCCCAGTTCAGAAGTCATATGAGGGCCAAGAGCCTCCTCATACACTGGGGGCTTACAAAGCAGTACCACTAGTGAAAAGTGTCTCATTGCCAGGGAGAGAAAACTAAAAAACAAACAAACAACAAAAAGTCTATGTCCATGTTCCCTTTGGTGCATTGTTGTAGTATAGATATCCTGTACTATATAGCTAAAATCCAACTATAAGTGAATAGATGCCATGTGCATCCTTCTGAGTCTGGGTTGGCTCACTCAGGATGAGCTTCTCTAGTTCCTTCCATTTGGCTGCAAATTGCATAATCTCATTGTTCCTGATAGCTGAGTAATATTCCATTGTGTAGATGTACCACAGTTTTTTAACCCATTCTTCAGTTGAGGGACATCTGGGTTGTTTCCAGTTTCTAGCTATTACAAATAAGGCTGCTATGAACATAGATGAGGAAACTTCCTTATGATTCGGTGAGGAGTCATTTGGGTGTATACCCAGAAGTGGTATGGCTGGGTCCTGAGGCAAAGCTATTCCAAGTTTTCTAAGACATCGCCATACTGACCTCCATAGTGGTTGCACAGCCTGCACTCCCATCAGCAATGGAGGAGTGTTCCCCTTTCTCCACAACCTCACCAGCATGTGCTGTCATTTGAGCTTTTGATCTTAGCCATTCTGACAGGTGTGAGATGAAATCTCAGAGTCGTATGGAGTTGCATTTCTCTGATGATTAAGGATGTTGAGCATTTCTTCAAGTGTCTCTCAACCATTAGGAAATTCTTCTTTTGTGAATTCTCTATTTAGCCCTCTTCCCCATTTTTTGATTGGATTATTTGGTTTCTTGGCATCTAATTTCTTGAGTTCTTTGTAGATTTTGGATATTAGCCCTCTGTCAGATGTGGGGTTGGTGAAGATTTTTTCCCAATCTGTAGGCTGCCATTTTGTTTGAATGACAGTGTCTTTTGCCTTACAGAAGCTTTTCAGTTTCATGAGGTCTTATTTATTGATTGTTGGTCTCAGGTCCTGAGCTGTTGGTGTTCTGTTCAGGAAGTTGTCACCTGTGCCAATGAGTTCGAGGGTTTTTCCCACTTTTTCTTCAAGTAGATTTAGTGTGACCAGCCTTATGTTAAAGTCTTTGATCCACTTGAACTTAAGTTTTGTAAAAGGTGATAAGTATGGGTCTAATTTCATTCTTTTACAAGTGGACATCCAGTTGGACCAGAACCATTTGTTGAAGATTCTGTCCTTTTTCCATTGTGCGGTTTTGGCTTCTTTGTCAGAAATTAGGTGGCCATAAGTATGTGGGTCCATTTCTGGATCTTCAATTTGATTCCATTGATCTACTGGTCTGTTTCTATACCAATACCATGCTGTTTTTACAACTATTGCTCTGTAGTACAGCTTGAAATCTGGGTTGGTGATACCTCCAGATGTTTTTTATTGTACAGGATTGATTTAGCTATTCTGGGTTCTTTGTTGTTCCATATGAAATTGAGAATAGCTCTTTCCAGGTCTATAAAGAATTGTGTTGGTATCTTGATAGGAATTGCATTGAATCTATATATTGCTTTTGGTATGATGGCTATTTTTATTATGTTGATCCTATCTATCCATGAACATGGGAGATCTTTCCATCTTCTAAAGGCCTCTTCCATTTCTTTCTTCAAGGGATTGAAGTTCTTGTTGTATAGGTCCTTTACTTGCTTGGTTAGAGTTACCCCCAGGTATTTTATATTGTTTGTGGCTATTGTGAAGGGGGTTGTTTCCCTTATTTCTTGTATAAAGAAGGGCTTCTGATTTTTTTTGAATTAATTTTGTATCCAGCCACCTTGCAGAAGGTGTTTATCAGCTATAAGAGTTCTCTGGTGGAATTTTTGGGGTCACTTATGTATACTATCATATCGTCTGCAAATAGGGATAATTTGACTTCTTCGTTTCCAATTTGTATCCCCTTGATCTCTTTTAGTTGTCTTATTGCTCTAGCAAGAACTTCAAGGACTATAATGAAAAGAAATGGCAAAAGTGGGCATCCTTGTCTTGTCCCTGAGTTTAGAGGAAATGCTTCAAGTTTTTCTCTATTTAGTTTGATGTTGGGCAATGGCTTGCTGTATATTGCCTTTATTATTTCTAGGTACTGTCCTTGTATGCCCGTTTTCTCCAGAACTTTTAGCATGAAGGGGTGTTGGATTTTGTCAAATACTTCTTCTGCATCTAGTGAGATTATCATGTGGTTTTTTTTTCTTTCATCTTGTTTATATGGTGAATTACATTGATAGACTTTCGTATGTTGAACCATCTCTGCATTCCTGGGATGAAGCCTACTTGATCATGGTGTATGATACTTTTGATGTGTTCTTGAATTCGGTTTGCTAGTATTTTATTAAGTATTTTTGCATCTATGTTCATGAGGGAGATTGGTGTGGTTTGCCTTCTTTGTTGGGTCTTTGTGTGGTTTAGGAATTAGTGTGACTGTGGCCTCATAGAATGAGTTTGGCAGTGTTCTTTCTGATTCTATTTGGTGAAAGAGTGAAGAGTATTGGTGTTAGCTCTTCTTTGAAGGTCTAGTAGAATTCTGTGCTAAAACCATCTGGCCCTGGGCTTTTTTTGGTTGGGAGATTTTTTAATGACTCTTTCTGTTTCCTTAAGGGTTATAGGGCTGTTTAATCTGTTAACCTGATCTTGATTTAGCTTTGGTAGGTAGAATCTATCGAGAAAATTGTCCATTTCACTTAAGTTTTCAAATTTGGTGGAGTATAGATTTTTAAAGTAGGACCCAAATATTCTCTGGATTTCCTCAATATCTGTTGTTATTTCTCCCTTTTCATTTCTGATTTTGTTGATTTGGATTTTTTTCCCTCTGCCTTTTAGTTAATTTGGCTAAGGGTCTGTCTATTTTGTTGATTTTCTCAAAGAACCAACTCTTGGTTTCATTAATTCTTTGTATAGTTCTATTTGTTTCTAAGTTGTTGATTTCAGCCCTAAGTTTGATGATTTCCTGCCTTCTGCTCCTCTTGGGAGTGTTTGCTTCTTTTTTTTTTTCCAGTTCACTCAGTTTAGCTGTGAATTTGCTAACATGAGCTGTCACAATTTTCTTTTTGAATGCACTTAGTGCTATGAACTTTCCTCGTAGCACAGCTTTCATTGTGTCCCATTGGTTTGGGTATGTTGTGCCTTCATTGTTGTTGGATTTTAAGAAGTCTTTGATTTCCTTCTTTATTTCTTCCCTGACCCAGTAGTCATCCAGTAAAGAGTTGTTCAATTTCCGTGTGTGTGTAGGCTTTCTGTTGATTCTTTTGCTGTTGAAGTCGGCTTTATTCCATGGTGGTCTGATAAGATACAAGAGGTTGTTTCAGTTTTCTTGTATCTATTGAGGCTATCTTTGTGTCCAACTATATGGTCGATTTTGGAGAAGGTTCCGTGTGGTGCTGAGAAGAAGGTGTATTCTTTTGTGTTTGGGTGAATCATTCTGTAGATAATTGTTAGGTCCATTTGGTTCATGACCTCTATTAGACTCATTATTTCTCTGTTTGGCTTCTGTCTTGATGATCTGTCCATTGTTGTAAGTGGGGTGTTGAAGTCTCCCACTACTAAAGTGTTGGGATCAATGTGCGATTCAAGTTTTAGAAGTGTTTCTTTTACAAATGTAGGTGCCTTTGTATTTGGAGCATAGATGTTCAATATTGAGATGTCCTCTTAATGAATATTTCCTTTAACGAGTATGTAATGCCTTTCTCTGTCTTTTTTTATTAACTTCAGTTGGAAGTCTATTTTGTTTGATATTAGGATGGTTACTCCAGCTTGCTTCCTGGATCCATTTGCTTGGAAAACCTATTCCCAGCACTTTACTCTGAGATAATGTCTATCTTTGTTAGTGAGATGTGTTTCTTGTATGCAGCAAAATGATGGGTCTTGTTTACGGATCCAATCTGTAAGTCTGTGTCTTTTTATTAGTGAGTTGAGTCCATTGATGTTGATGGATATTAGTGACCAGGGGTTATTATTTCCCATTATTTTGGTATAGGTGGTCATCCTGTGTTTCTTTTTGTTTAGTTGCTGTGGAGTTTTCTATTTCCTCTGTTTTCTTGGGTGTAGTTATCTTCTCTGGGTTGCAATTTTCCTTCTAGGATCTTCTGTAGGGCTGGGTTTGTGGGTAGATATTGTTTAAATTTGATTTTGTCATGGAATATCTTGCTTTCTCCATCTGTGTTGATAGAGAGTTTTGTTGGGTATAGTAGTCTGGCCGGGCACCTATGTTCTCTCAGGGCTTGTAGGACATCTGTCCAGGACCTTCTAGCTTTTAATGTTTCTGAGGAGAAGTCAGGTGTAATTCTGATGGGTCTGCCATTATATGTGACTTGACCTTTTTCTCTTTGGCTTTTAATATTCTTTCTTTGTTCTGCACATTTGGAGTTTCAATTATTATGTGGTGAGAGGAGTTTCTTTTCTGATCTAATCTGTTTGGTGTTCTGTAGGCATCTTGGATTTTTACTTGCATCTCTTTCTTTAGGTTTGGGAAGTTTTCTTCTATGATTCTGTTGAAGATGTTTCCTGGACCTTAGAGTAGGGAGTCTTCTCTTTCCTCTGTGCCTATAATTCTTAGGTTCCATCTTTTCCTTGAGCCCTTGATTTCTTGGATGTTGTGGTGAGAGATTTTTTAGCTTTCTCATTTTCTTTGGATGTTGTACTGATTTCTTCCATTGAATCTTCCATGCCTGAGATCCTGTCTTCCATCTCTTGTATCCTGTTTTTGATACTCATGGCTGTAGTTTCTGTTCTCTTTCCTTGATTCTCCATTTCCACTCTTAACTCTGACTGTGTTTTCTTTATTCTTTCCATTTCCATTTTCATATCTTGAATGATTTTATTTGTTTTGTACATTTCCTGCTCCAATTTGCTTGTCTTTTTTGGAAATCTTTCATTGCCCTGTCTTTTTCCTGTTCAAGTTGAGCCACTTTGGCTTGGAGTACTCTAATGGTATTATCCATTGCTTTCGCTTGTGAAATTGTGGATTCTTTGAATTCCTTCATAGTTTTAAATTCTTCTTGAAAGGACTCTATCACTTTCCATAATGTAGAATTGTCATCGTTTTCATGTGTTTCAACTGTGGTGAGGTGGTCAGGACTTCATGTACTAGCATAGTTGTGTTTTGTTGGAGTCATGTCTCCCTGACTTCTGTTGTTTCTGTTTTTTCTCTGACCTTTAGCCATTTGGATGTTCTTACCTGTCTGCTCCTGTTATCTTCTGGGCTTGGATCCAAAGGGTGCACTTTGGTGTAGCAGTCGAATTGCTTGGCCATCTGTTGCTTTCCACTGGCTGTATGGGGCCTTGTGTGGAGGTTTTCAGTGTGTCTCTGAGAGCTCACCCCTTCCTATTTCGTCCCAACTGGGGACTCAAGTGAGGGGTTGTGATGGTGATGTGTTCCTGTAGATTCCTGGGATCTAACTGGTCTTCCGGGTGTCTCTCCTGGTGGGGGTTCTCAATTCCCGGATTCAGCGGCTTCCATGTGAGAGGGAGGGAGAGTCCTGCCCAGGGACTTTTAATGGTCCCTGGGTAGCTGGGTGAAACCCAGGTGGGTCGAGTCACTCAGATATTTGCACAGTGTCTTATAACTCTGTGGCTTTATGGCTGTTTTCCCCAAGATCAAAATGCATCTGTGTGGGCTGCCGCCATCCTGGATCCCCCGAGAAAACATATTTTTAAGGATTTACTTATAAGTCAATAAATAATTTATAGGGTGAATTTTAAAAGTTAAAACATGGGCCTGAAGTGATAATTAAGTTAGTAAAGAGCTTGGTAAACAAGCTTGAGGACCTGACATCAGCTCTCTAGTACCAATGGGCATAAACCAATATGATAGCTTGGGTCTGTACTTCCAGTGCTGGAAAATACAGAGGCAGATACAAGACCAGAAGGTCCTGGGGCTCACTGGTCTACTAGTGTAGCTCCATCAGTGAGCTCCAGGTTTAGTAGGAGATCCTGTTTCAAAAAACTATTGTGATGAGTTACTGGGGAAGACACCCAATGACAACCTCTGGCCTCCACACACACAAGAGTTAAAATATGATACACCCAATGACTTTCAAAAGAAGATTACAATCTATTTCATGTTGAATGTCTGTGTTACTGGAATAGGCTATAAAATTCAGTCTCACAACCCAGGCAAAGCAGGATGCTCTTACCAATGTCTCTCGTTACATACTCTCCTGCCAACTGTACTTCCCTTCACTTGATACCTAGTCATTGTCTGTCTTCACACAGGAATAAAATCATAACACAAAACTCAGGACAAATGTTTCTCAGCATCTTGAGGACTGTTATAGAGGCACAGCTTCAGGAGCATATTTATGTGTGAGTGCACTTCTCACTTGAAATCCCACATGGACAAGCGGAGCAGTTATTTCTTTAACTACACTGGCCTACTGATGCAGCCCCTTACAGAGCAGCCATTTGGTGATTGGTTGTCAAGTACTTAACCTCCACCTGAGTGATGCATTTTGGCCTTTTACCTGGGATATTCCATGCCGCTGGTATTTGCTGTGCTTTCCTGATACTGACGCCACGCCTACTTTTTGTTCTTAGTCTATATAAGCAATTGAACCTTCAGTAAAGTTTGACACCTTGATCAGATCTGGCTTGACTTGGTGTCCCTCTCCGTGTTCGTTGTCTCTCCAATTCCCAGCCCCCTGTACAGGCGGTACAGTCAGTGGTCGCAGGCGGTGGCAGCCTACATCTACATATTTTTTCTTCTTTATTTATTTTTTACAAGAAAAATAAGTGCATACTCCTCAACACTGATCAGAGAGAACCCCGGGGAATTATCTACATTTCACAGGAAATCCTTTTCTGATCAGAAAATCTTTGATGAACACCCCCTGACAGATTTTGGCAAGGAGTCCCAGGAAATGTACTGTGCTTGCTTTGGACTTGTTATATCAAGACTGCCAAAAGGGAAGTGGTAACAGAACTCCCGAGGTCCCAGAAGAGTGGTTATAAGTTGACAGTGCTCGGCTATGCATCACATGGTGGCAGGCTGAGACTGGTAGGAAAGCCTCCTTCTGCAGCCTCTTCCATCAACTCCACACTCAGATCCATGAAAACCACGGTGGGGCATGTTACTGTGCACAAACCACAGGGAAAGAGGTTTTGTGCCTCAATTAGACTGATATGTTTTCTAAAAATATTTTTATTATTGAATTCCCCTGAGTGGGCAAGAGTTTATTAACAGAATATTTATTTGTTTTGTTGTTGTTGTTGGTCTGGCTTTGGAAGTAATGGTTGCTTAATTTTAGAGAAGTTCCAAAAGTCTAAGAAAGAAAATGAAAATCACGTGTCATTCTGCCAAACAGACATGACCAATATTACCATTTTTTATTATTTCCTTTCAACCATGGAACAGAAAAGAGAAAGTTACCACAATTGGGATCACATTGCATTACATATGTATTTTTCTGTCTTTTCCCATTTAATGTAATATCACTCACTTAACATTTGCCTTCTTCTGTTTTCTGTTGCTATATCAAAATACCCAAGACCAGGTAACTTTTAAAGAGTGGAGATTTGTTTCACTCACAGTTCTGGAAGTGAGGAAGCCTAAGAGCACAGGGTCAGCATCTGCTTAGCATCTGGTGTGAGATTTCTTGCTTGCATTATAACAGAGAATAGTGTCTTCTTTAGTTACTTTTTTGCTGTTGTAACAAATTCCTAACAGAATCAACTTAAGGCTCATAGTTTAAGGAATAGACCCCATCCTGGCAAGAAAGGCATGTAGTGGAAGCAACTCACAACTATGGTCGCAGGGATTGAAGCAGAGGGATGGGTGGGCACAGGCAGTACTGCTGTGACTTCCTCTGTTTTCCTTTTATTCAGTCTAGGAACTTAGCCAATGGACTAGCCACCCACATTCAGGGTAGCAAGGAAAGGAAAGCCCCAACCAAAGTAACATTGGAACCCAGGCAGAGAAACCACCAAACTCTGCACCAGCATGTCCAGCATCTGGAGCCCTGTTTCTCCAGCTCTGCTCCCTCCACTCTATGTCTGCAGTTTTCCTTGTTGAACATACCACGGTCCTGGCATCTCAAACACCCTGAGGTCTCTTATCACTCATAGGCTTCACGCTCACAGCTTCATGAGGTGGCCTTGTACAGGGTCCTTGCAATGGATCCAACCCTGAAACACAATATCTGACCTGAGTAGTTTTCTCAAACCTTGGTGTAAACCTCTATGAGTCTTTAGCTTGCATTTTGCGTACCTGCAAAATGTGTAGTACATAGACATTCCTGCCAGGAAAGTGAGCACTGCAGGGTTGCTCCTGCTAAGTTCTGTAGCCAGCATAAGATGCAGGCTGGCCAATTCTACAGCTGTCGTTCAACACTCCAATGATCTTCCAGACTTTCAGCACCAAATTGGCATTTCTGAAGCACCCAGCACCTTAGACTGAGCAATTTCCAGATTCTTTCCAACATGCCAGTGGCCAATGTCAAATTACCTGACCCCTATTGTGTAAGCCAGTCAAACATATTATCACACACACACACACACACACACACACACACACACACACACACATTCCCTTTTGGTTCTCTTTTTTTTTTTTTTTTTTTTAGAGAGCACTGCCTATTACATGTGTTGCATGTTTAAACAGAGCAAGCATGCCAGCTGAAGTCTCTTTCTCTTCTTGTAAGACTGTTAATGCTGCAATGGTAGCCCCACCCTCCTGACCTTATATAATCCTAATTACTTTGCAAAGACTCTGCATCCAAATACTATTAACATGCAAATTTAGGCATTTAATTTTCTAACAGATGAACTTTCTGGGAAGGACACATTCAAATCGTAACAATATACACAGGATATTTATTAATGAACAATTACAAATCAGAATCATATGACCCTTGACTATTATGAACATTATCTGATGACACAAAAACTCTTCAAATATTATTTTTAAAGATACATCTTTTAGCCTGTGACTGTCGTTATAAAGTCATTATTACTAATATATGTATCACCTCCAAGAGTTTGTGTGTACGCGTGTGTGTGTGTGTTTGTCTGTGTTGATGATTGAAGCTGGGGCTTACTCTCACCCTTGTCTACCCACTCCATCTCCAGGAAGCATATGATCTGTTTTCTGTCACCATAGATTGGCGTATGAGTTAATTTTCTTGTTACCATGAAAAAAAAAAAAAAACTTGACAAGAAACAATTTAAGGGAGGGTTTGTTTGGGATCACAGGTAAAACAGATACAATTCACCTTGGTGGAAAAAGACTAACAGCGGAGCCAATTGCAGCTGGTTACTCAGCATCTGCAGTCCAGAAGCAGAGAGTGAACAGGAGGTTGTGTTCAGCTACAAAAACAAAGACCTTTAAAATTTTTCTACCAGCATTCTCAGCATGTACCAAATTAATATGTCTTTGGCTTATATTGACTTAGAATGTTAGATTTTAAAAATTGCTAGTTGAGTCATTTACTTGATCATTATAAAGATGTTAAGTCAATTTTGGCTTTGGATTAGGACATAATTTCCAGCAATTTGTGGCATGGTCACTTCTTCCATATTCTAGTACATATTTACACACAGCAACATTCTTAGCTCTGACATCATAAAATTAAATTTTCAGTCATATCTGAAACATGTTGAAAAATGTTCTACAAGCTGCAGTACAAAATACTCAGCCAAGATTTAACTCTTTATCTACAAATAAACAAATGTATCTATCTGATTAGCATGCAGTTTTAATTTTACTAGATGGTAGTGAAAGCATATGTATACCAAAGAATCTTTTAAATAAATCTGTGATCTATTGTAATTAAGGTTCAATTTGTATAACTGTTTTATACTCCTGTATACCCGATGCTAAATAAGAACTTCTCAGATGAAAGGGGGTCAGTAGAAACCTCAATCCAGCATTATGGTTGAACCATGTTCTCTAACACCATTAAAGTCACTGTCGCTGATCCTCACTGCCCATTGCCTACCCTCCAAGACTGGTTAATAGTCTGTGACACCTAGTTTTTAATGTCTTAGTTTTGAGAAATGAAGAGTTTAATACTACATAAGCGAATGCACAGAAGCACATAGTCAAACCTGGAAGCCAGATTAACCTTTTGAATAATCACTATCCTAGGTTGAGAGGAACCAGTCCTAAAGAATTAATACACATGGAAGTAGTTCAGTTTATTCTTCTTTGCTCAGGATGAAAGTACACACACTATCTGGTCTCTGTTTTCATCCTAAGCTAACTAAGCCTTACATACAATAAAGTATAAAGTTTATTGTTTCTATTTCACATGTTATTTGGGGGCTTTCCACAAGAATTTCCAAATATATTTGTCTTGACTGAGTTAATATATCCATCCATATATCAGGTTTCTTCTTTTACCAAGTGCAAAGTAAAAGAATTTCAGAAGACTTGACTTCTTGACTTTGCACAGTGTGTGTGTGTGTGTGTGTGTGTGTGTGTGTGTGCATATATGTGTGTATGTATGTGTGTATATGTGTATATGTGTGCATTGTGTATATGTGTGTATGGGTATACATGTGTGTATGTGTATATATGTGTGTGTGTGTGTGTGTGTGTGTGTGTGTAGGTGTATGTGTGTATGTGTGTGTGTGTATTTCCCACTGGCTTCTTTTGGAACTTACTTCCTAACTCCCTAACCATAAAGACATAATCCATAATAAATTTATGAGTCTCTACAAACAAGAAGCTGAGAAAGCAGGAGGGTCCTTCGTGTGGAACTGTCCTGGATGCTCTAGTACAGTCACCACATTACCTGTCCCTCAAAGAATCAGTCCTTTATCATCATCCCAGGGCAGAGTGACAAGGTCAGCATCAGATTTCAAATCAGATAGCTGCTTTTACTTATCTATCTACTGTTGTTCAACTGAGTGTCCATGGAGACCGAAGAATTGGTTTGTTGCCTAGAGAAGTAGAAATAAAACCAAATCATTTGGTGTCTGTGTGGTTTCTATGAAGCTAGGAAATTTTTTTGGCAAATGATAAAAGTATGGATGGCTAAAGCTACCAATTACTTTGGTTAATTCTTGATCTTATCAGAAATAATGTCTATATATGCTACTTTGAAAATATGAAAATATTCTATTTAAGGAGTATTGGATTTTGAAACTATTTGGCACTTTGTTAGACTGGAAACCATTATTTTAAAGAGCAACTAATATATGTAACAGAATCTAATAGGCTTTGGAGGCATTACATATGGAAAATGTTTCTCATCCATGAATTCAACAGAGTTCCAAGTATGGAAGAAAAAGCTAGCATTTAATAAGGGTGGAGAAGGCTGAAACACCTACTCATTAATCCTATGGAAATACTTGTCATGCGTATGTGGTTGGGGGAATTAGTTAAAAATAGAAGCTTCCTAAGAATCTGTTCATCTGGGCGTGGATCTTTATCTATCTGAACAAGTAAATATGATGTCACAATATACACAAGACTTGTACGATGAGCCCCCTGATGAACAGAGTTGTAGTGTCAGAGCTCGGCATATGTCAATATGATTTCACAGCTTTGCTGGCCTACCATCAGCTCAAACACAGCTCCTGGCCTACCATCAGCTCAAACACAGCTTCTCCTGGCCTACCATCAGCTCAAACACAGCTCCTGGCAGATCTCCTTCCCCAGTTAATACACAAAATTATCCAGACCAAGAAATGTGTCACACATGAGTTACAATCAAGAAAAGGTTGGTCTGACTTCAGCTTTTCCACCTGTAGGATAACTAATGCTATTTGTTTTAGGATACTCAGGAGAAATACCTATAAAAATTTAACTTCAGACAGGAATAATTGAAATTCGTTGTATGCATGAGTCAGAAATGAAAAGGCCCACAGAGGCCAAGTAGGCAATGAAAATGAACGTATGGCCCTGAGAGAAACAAGAGACTAGTGTGATGCAGAATGTCATTGGAACTCAGGCCAGAAAAGGGAAAAGCAGAATGCTGACTGTAGCTGCATGGACATTTCTTGAGAAGCAGTGTTCACTACCTCACTTTATCTATGTGATGCTTTGTGCCCCAATAGTTGAAAGACACTAGATTTCATTTGTCTACAACTTAGTGGAGTCCTCACAATGATCTATTTACTCAAGGAAAAGAATAGTAAAACTTATGTGAACTCAATTGACTATAACAAATACATAAATCATTAAAGTGGCTCTGCAATTTTGTATAAAATGCAAATTTATTTAAAAATATGAGTTTTATACCAATTCATACACTGCAAAATGTATATGTATATATGGGTGTGACCACACGCATGCACGTGCACATGCTCGAACCCACACACACACACACACACACACACACACACACACACACACACATGCACACGCACACACACACACACAGCCCAGAGAAAAGGAAAAGAAAAGCTGAAGAACAGGATGTGAATAGTAAAGGAGCAGTGAGAACATTGCTTGTTTAGTTTTGTGTGTACATGTGTGTGTGTGTGTACATGTACAAGTATGCACATGAGTTCAAGCGGAGGCCAGAGGTCATCACTCCTCAGGAGTTGTCTATCTTGATTTTTTGGGATTGGATCTCACACTAGGACCTCAGACTGACCAATCAGGCTAGACTGGCTGGCCAATGAGCCCCATGGATCCCTTAGTATTGATATTCCAAGTACTTGCCACTATACCCAGCATTTTATATAGATCCTAGGGGACTGAACTCAGGTTCTCCTGCTTGTGTAGTAAGCACTTCACTGACTAACCAGCTAGTTTTTCTTTCTTCTTTATCATCCTAGAACACTCCTGTTATGGCATTCTTGTTGTCAACTTCACCACATCTGGAATTATTAAAACCCAAACAGTTGGTCACACTTGATTGGATCATTTGAATGGGAAGACCCACACTAGGTTAAGATCATTTGATGTGAGAAGATTCACCTTAAACCTGGATTATCTGACCTGCGTCAGAAGACTCACCCTAACTCTGGGCCACACCGTCTAATGGTAATCTCCATAACACTACTTGGGAGAAGAAAGTCCTTGCTTTTTGCCTGCTTGCCTCCATGTTTACTGGCAAGTTCACCTATCCTGCTGCTAAAGCATCCCTTCACTGGTATTAGAGCTCACTTCTTCAGGATTCCAATGTATACTGAAGATCAGCTCAAACATGCAGCCTCATGGATCAAACAACTATTGGATTCTTGGACTTCCTATCATGTTGGACTTGCCAGACCACAGAGTTTTAAGCATTCTAATAAGTCATATATACATATGTGTGTGCGCACATATATATTCATCAGTTCTGTTCCTCTAGAAAATCCAGACTAACAAGCATCGTCTGTGTGTTTTAATTTGTTTACCATTTAAGTAATCAAGAAATTGAGGACTTAGGGTAATTCTCCTTTGGATTCTAGAAAATTTTCCTTATAAGTATTTTTACTTAAATCACATCATTTTCCAACCCCAAATCTTCTATGTTTTCCTGATACCTACTAAAGTCCAGCAAACAACAACAGTAACAAAGCAAGGTTTGAGAATTTTTCACATAATTTCTCTCCCCTTTCAACAATGGCATATATAACATCCAATTGGTAAGACTTCCTAATTACTTAGATTTTGATTAATTGAGACCTTATTATGCATATACTGTTAGTTTGATATGGGATTGATAGATAAGTCTCACTGTGGGATAGGAAGAGGAAGTGAATCATTTGGGTCTATAAAAATCAACTAGAACGTTTGTATTGGATTTTGCACATGCCCACTGATTTATTGTTACAGACAAGAATTTGGGGAAGGAGTTTAGATAGACACACAAAGATGAATGAGGTACTATGACTAAGGTAGTTTTATCAACCTGCTAGACTTGCATAGCCAACAGGAAATGGAAGCCATGATCTTGCTGCACAAATAGCCCCACATCAGGACAGTGATCGATGCCAAGGCTGATAACACAGGGAAGTGTGAACCCTCCTCAGGGTGGTGGCAGCTCTGTCTACTAGGAAGTAATCTCACCAGCTCATCTCATGAATAGACCGATGTCAAGAGGATCACAAGGTGTGGGCAGAGCTCTTGCAAATGAGAATCAAAGGATATTTTGCATATTTGTCCAATTTTCCCTTAAAAACAAATCAGAAAGCCCAGTTGAATCATTTGATTGATTGAATGTATTAAGAATCACAACAGGGAAAATGTAAGCTCTTGGTCCATACAAATGCAGAATAGGAGAGGGTGTGTGTGTGCGTATGTGTGTGTGTGTGTGTGTGTGAGAGAGAGAGAGGTGGTGTTTTAAAGAATCAGTCTTGAATTGACTTAAAGTGATGCCATATAAAGAAGAAATACAAAATATTATTAATAAGCAATTTTTTTCTCATACTAATTGAAGAAATTAAACCCTTGATTCCCCCATCTACCATACTGATAAAATTAGGAAGATGAGCAAGTCTCAGTGCTGATAAGAGTCTGAAGCACTCGAACATGAAGCATACTTCAGGTGAAAGTGTGGACTGGCATGTCCTCCTGAACAACTGGCAATGTGTACTGATTTCATTGTCCTTCTAGGAATTTCTTAGTTTAAATATTGAAAGAAGCACATAGTTACTTATTCCTAGTTAATAACCACACTGTTAGTAACCACAACACACACAAACATATACATACAAAATGTTCCCCAGAGCAAAGGGTTGGAACGACTGTACAAACTGTGCCTTATACTATACACCAATACAAAACTAAATTAAGCTGATTAAGACCACCACAATATGTATGAAACCTATAGGTTAGTCAATACTAGTTAGTTATACTAATGTCAAATTCCTGATAATATGCTAACTGTAGTCATGTCAGGTATTATCATTATGAGAAAGATAACTGAAGAATACATGGGACTTACCGCAATATTTTTTCAAAATCCATAAAAAACTTCAAAAGAAAAAGAAGAATTTGTTGAAACAGAATGGTTTTGACTTTTCAAAAGGTAGCAACACAGAAAGCATAGCACATTCTTTTAGAAAATAAACATGAAATTCATGTGAAAATCATACTGATGGTAAGTAGTATTATCGAGAGTTCTGGTTTATAAACAAGCATCTGACTGTATGAGGTAGATGCTATTGTTTCCATTTTACCAGTACAGAATGGAAATAGGAAGGTTGTGTACTTCCATATGCCCCTCTTCACTGTCTATCACATTCATGGCCTCTTATTAATACTTATTGCATTCATATATTCATTTATACATATATATCCCTAAATATTACCTGTTCTGTTCATATAATGTTACATGTATCTTTGTTTTAAGGACTGACCATTTGTCACTGGACAACCAATTGGAGTGCTCTCCCCTGGGGGGGACCACATGTCCCACTCCCAGCTTTTCTCAGTTGTCTGTAGTTCTTTGTGTAGGGTTATGGGTGGTGCACTTTTTCCAGTGTTAGACAGCAGCTAGAATATAAATAAAGCCCTCAGACTCTAGAAGTTGTGCTTTTGATTGTTCCAAAACATATAACACTTAATTTTTTTTATTTTTGCTATTTAAAAAAGTACATCCCAAATTTCTGATGATGTTATTATGTTTTCTTAGCAAGTATGTATCATTTATGTAATTAAAACAATAGGTATTCTTAAAGCCTTTAGTGTTTTGGTTAAAAATAGTACAAGTGTCAGTCTACTGGATGATATGACTGACAAATAGCAAAACTGGCCTCATTGACAAAGAATGATTTTTTGGGAGAGGTGAAAAAGTGTAATTTATTGAAACTCAACTCAAAAAAAAATAAGATGTTGTAGTATATAATATATTACACAAAGCACCCTTGGGTGCACATTCAAGTCAAGTTAAGAACTTCCTACCCTTTCCCTAGCCCTCCCACCCCGGGACTTTAATATATGTTTCATATATAACCATGAACACTTAATAGGAAAAAGGAAGCCCTAGTATATTTTGATGTATTAATCAGCACAAAATAAGAGTACAGTTCTGTTTTTTAATAAACAAACAAACAAAAATCCCAATCAATAAACCAACTGGAGAGCTACTGGACGCTGCCAATACTGCTCACATAGATATTGTACATTCATGTATATATACAGCCTATTCTACCATAAGAAAGTGTGGCTGGTTCCCAGACCTTTGTTCACATTGGCAAATGTGCCCACATTGCAGTGCTGGAGCTAGTTGCTTCAAAAGCAAACAGCAAAAGACATATACCCAAAACATTCTAGAAGGTAAATTTATGGGGCTGGAAACAGCATGCATTCATATTGTCATTTCTCTTAGTTACCTTCCAAGACTTGATTGTAAAATGGTTAGACCCTATTGCTGAAGACACCACATATACAGACATGGGGAAACAAGTTGGTATTCACCTTTCGTCCCTACTGGCTGGTTTTTATGGTGCTAAAGAATAAGAGGAACCAGTTTTATCGAGTTCTGAATGTGTGAGTTATGATAACAACCAGTCTGGCAATATATGCCCACTGATGCAACAGTTGCATGAATGCCGTGGTAGTGAACAACAACTTTCTGTTTGAACTTAAAACCTGCTCCACAATATGGAACTCATACTTGGCACTATTATTGAGGCCACAACTGTGTGGTTAGGCATGTCATAAGCTTCAGAGAAGAATCTACTATTGTCATGCTAAATGTATATGGTGGGGAATGGTTGGTGGTGAATTCCTAAAGACCTATCATTATATCCATAGATCAGTGCAACTATCAGCCTAATCAAGGAAGCTTCTTTTTGAAGGAGATAGCAACTAAACCTACAACTTGCCAAAGTACACAGAGTAAGAGACTCCCAAATGCTCAGCCTTAACTGTGAGATCTGTATCACATCCCCTCACCCTACAGTGTTCAGGAATCATTATGAAACAGGGGTCAGAAAGATTCTAAGATCCAAAGATGGTAAATAAATACAAGAAAAGAGTATTTTCCAGCCACAACAGCACAGTTGCAAATATAAACTCATAGAGTTTACTACAGCCTGCAAAAAAAAAAACAAAAAAACAAAAAAACAAAAAAAAAAACCTGTACAGTCTTAAGTTAGATTAAAATCTGAGGATGAAGAAGGGAGGAGGGCACAAAATCCCATCCCTACCTGAGGTGCTACTGGTAATTAGTAGCTCCTGAGAGATGGAGATTTTCTTATTTAAGGACATGGTCCCTGGTAGGTCAATCAGTGTGTTAGTTAGAGTTTCTATTAATGATAAAACATCATGACCAAAAGCAACTTGGGGAGGGAAGGGTTTATTTCAGGTTATATGTCTCAATGACAGCCCATCATAAAGGGAATTGAGGACAAGAACTCAAGGCAGGAACCTGGAGGCAGGAACCGAAGCAGCGATAATGAAAAGATTGGTTACAATCAGTCTACTTATACCATTCAGGACTACCTGCCCAGGTGTGGCAACTGACTCCCTATGGGCTAGGCCCCACTGGCCTGCCTACATTGAGATTCTCTCTTCCAAAATGACTCTAGCATGTGTCAAGTTGACATTAAACTAGGTAGCAGAACCCCTGGGCTATTCAATGAGGTTGGTAGGGTTTTCCTCCAAAAGTTAGTACCATACATCCTTTCAAGGTAAGTGTTTATAGCTTGCCATTTTAAAATTATGTTTATTTATTACTTCAAGTTACATCTCCATCACAGGTCCCTCCCTCAGCCCTTCTTGGTCCCACCTTCCCACCCTCTACCCCCTCTCTCACCTATCCTACTACTCCAGTGTGGGGTGCCCCCACATCTTAGCCCACCTCAGTTCATCAGTCACATGAGAACTAAGAGCTTTCTCTTGCACTGGGGGCCTACATGGTAGCTCTATTAGGGCAAAGTGTTCCACTAACAGGTTCCTGTTCCTTTGGTCTGTTGGTTGTAGGACAGTTATCCTGTACTATATGGCTAAAATCCAGTTATAAGTGAATACATGCCATGTGCATCTTTCTGGGTCTGAGTTAACTCACTCAGGGTGAGCTTTTCTAGTTCCATCCATTTGGCAGAAATTTGAATGATTTCCTTGTTTCTGATAGCTGAGTAGCATTCCATTGTGTAAATGTACCATGTTATTTTTTTTTTAATCCATTGTTCGGTTGAGGAACATCTGGGTTGTTACCAGTTTCTAGCTATTACAAATAAAGCTACTATGAACATAGGTGAGAAATCTTCTGGATGTATGACCAGAAGTGGTATGGCTGGGTCTTGAAGTAGAGCTATTCCAAGTTTTCTAAGATATCATCAGACTGATTTCCATTGCACTCCCACCAGCAATGGAGTAGGGTTCCCCTTTCTCCACACCCTCGCCAGCATGTGCTGTCATTTGAGTTTTTGACCTTAGCCATTCTGACAGGTGTGAGATGAAATCTCAGGGTCATCCTGAGTTTCATCCTCTGATGATTAAGGATGCTGAGCATTTCTTCAAGTGTCTCTTGGTCATTAGGGATTCCTCTTTTGAGAATTGTCGGTTTAGCTCTGTTTACCATTTTTTGATTGGATTATTTGGTTTCTTGGTGTTTAATTTCTTGAGTTCTTTATAAATTTTGGATATTAGCTCCCTGTCAGATGTGGGGTTGTTAAAGATCTTTTCCCAATCTGTAGGTTGCTATTTTGTTCTAATGACAGTGTCCTTTGCCTTACAGAAGCTTT
The DNA here is from genome assembly GCA_907164525.1 of Lophiomys imhausi. Lineage (NCBI taxonomy): Eukaryota > Metazoa > Chordata > Mammalia > Rodentia > Muridae > Lophiomys > Lophiomys imhausi. Next base: position 4,034,917 of record CAJQZJ010032488.1, read on the forward strand.
TCAGTTTCATGAGGTCCCATTTATTGATCATAGGTCTTATAGCCTGAGCTATTATTAATGTTCTGTTCAGGAAGTTGTCACCTGTGCCAATGAGTTAGAGGCTTTTCCCTACTTTCTCTTCTACTAGACTTAGTGTGTCCGGTTTTATGTTGAGGTCTTTGATCCACTTGGACTTAGGTTTTGTGCAAAGTGATAAATATGTGTCTATCTGCATTCTTCTACATGTTGACATCCAGCTGTACCAGCACCATTTGTTGAAGATGATTTCCTTTTTTCATTTAATGGTTTTGGCTTCTTTGTCAAAAATTATAGCTTGCCATTTCTAAATGACAGCATTTGCTACTAAGTTAGACACAAGGGATGGATGGCTGTTGCTCTCTTTTCATCAGAAATAAATTTATATTTCTACTAAAAAAAGAATGGATGAAAGTAAACCAATTTAAGTTATGAGATAAAAAAAACTGACAAATCTTGATGTGGTGAGGTTAGCGGAGAGAAAATCAGGTTTCTAATGATAATCTAATCTCTCACTCTCAGCTCAGTTTGGAATGGGAAATGGAGATGCTATTGTTTGCCAAGAATCAGGACGGTGGCCATATGTTAGAGCAGTGTTTGTTATTTCTCAGAATGAAAAACTGAGTGCTCATGTTATTCTTTCAGAACTTCCTGTTTACCTTAAAGTCAGCCTTATTTGTTTTTTTTCCTCATTTTTTTAATGAGATAAAAATTGGCAAGTGCCTTTAGAGTGGGACGACATACTCCAAAATCAAATACTAAAGAGGAAAACAAAAGTTCCTTTGGTACTGTGCTAGTGGCCCTCTAATACAGTGCCTATGGCTGCTTCTTAACATTGAGGATTGTTGCCTGCCAACCTGAACAGCCAACATCCTCTATAAGAACCACAAGTGGCTTTTAAGATGATAAGATAAAGCCTAGCTGCTTTATTTTATGACATAATTTGGCCGGTATCTCTTTGTAGAGTGCCACTGGCTGGCTTAGTTTAAATAGTCATAAACATTTGATTATAGAGTCATTTGATTTAATGATTTATTTAGTCTTCAAATCACAAGAGGCTGTTTTCAAAACACTTTGTTGCCATGTTAAGCCTCTTTTAACCTATAGGGTTAATTATTGACAATGAAGTACAGTTGAAAAAAAAAAAACCAACAATGAGCCTCTTTCTGAAGGGAAAACCACCTGGATAGAATATCAGATTCATCAGAGGCTTTTAAGTGGCCAGCCCTTTAAAATAACAAGTGTTTTGTATCGTAACCTTCTTAAGATGTAATATATGCCTTCTTGCCATAATTGAACACACTTTAGTGCCTTTTAATGAATTGCAAACACTCTTTAGAAGTAAGTATGCTTCTATGGTATAGCCAAATAAAATACGCAGAGAGAACTGTTGAGATCTGGTGGATCAATTTGCCTTTAGAATGACATCAGCATTCCATGTGAGTTCTCTCATGGGATTTTTACAATATTATCTTTTCCTTTTCACTTAACTGTACCTATCACTGTTCATTTTTCCTTCTTTTAACTTGCTGTTAAATTTATTCTGTGCCAGAAGTCTAGGTCATGAATCTTACTAAAAGTGTATATGAAAATGAAAGGGGGTCTGATTATGCAGAGGGTGAGAGACCTTGGGGCACTCACCCCTAAATAGGATGCCTCCATCAAATTCCTCCCCCTCAGAGTTCAGGAACGCCTGCAGAAGAGAAAGCAGAAAGAATGTAAGAGCTAGAGGGGATAGAAGACACCAAGAGAACAAGGCCCTCTAAACCAACATAAGCTAAGGTTATTCGAACTCACAGAGACTAGACCAACATGAACAGGTCCGCACAAGGTCCTTTTCATATAATTTATGTCTTCCAGTTCAGTATTTTTATGGGATTCCTGAGTGTGTAAAGGAGTGGGTCTCTGATTCTTGTGCCTTCTCTTGGGCTGTTTTCCATCCATTGTTTTGTCCAATTCCAATGTGTTAGTAGTCTTATCTTATACTTTATCTTGTCCTTTTATTCTATTATTATCCTTGAGAATACTGCTTCTTTTCTAAGGAGAGACAGAAATGGAATGGATCAGGATGAGAGGGGAGGAGAGGAGGAACTGAGAAAAGTAGAAAGAGAGGAAACCATAATCAGGATATAGCAGATGAGAAAAAATATTTTTTCAATTACAAAAAAAAGAAAGGGGGGGTCTGTTTCTACAGCTTGTTTATAGGTCTTTATTATGTATAGTCTATGCTATAGCTTATGAAGCTACATGTGTGGGGGAGGAGGACATGAATGTAGTAGGAGAAAAAGGACTAATAATAGTTGGAGGGCATAAGGGGAGGTTGGTAGGAGGCAAACATGAGCAAGGTATAACAGTGCATAAGCATAAAGATAGAAATGATAGCGAGGCATGGTGGTCCTGTAATTCTCAGTTAGGAAGGTAGAGGGAGGAGGGGCAGAGGTTCAAAGCCATCCTCTGCCACATGCTTATTTTGGGGTTGGCATGGGTTCCATGAGACCTTGTCAGAGGGAGGGGTATGGGAAAGGGAGGAAGATAATGAATCTCACTATGTGGTACGCTAACTACAAAATAAAATTATTAACCAAATCAATCAATCTGTGTGTTGTTCCACAAGCCAGGTTGCCAGGGATGGGACCTCTGGTTAAGGAAAGCTCAGCTGCAGTTATATGGTGACAATTCCTGATCATCACCTTTGTCTCACACTGCTGTGAGCTTGTCAAGTCTGTGCATTCAAATCTTACAGTAGAGTGTGCACTCAAATCCTAGAGTAGAGTGCCAACAGCACAAATGAAATCCAGGCAACTTTTCCCAGCCTAGGCGTTTCCACATCCTTTATCCCGTAGACCTCACAAATGAAACCAGAAGACTCGCAACTTCAGCTGTGAACTTTACAGCTCAGGGCTCTTAATCCCTTATAAACAAAAGAAAGACACTGAATTGGAGGTTCTCATTTCCTTGAATCTAGGAAATTAAAGGTGGAACCGAAATAGGATAGCAAGAAAGAGGCATACCATTCACTTTCCTGAAGCACATAATTCTTTGAAATTCTTTTACAGTTGTGTGCATGGACATTGCTTGAAGCAGTGGAAAAAGGCTGTCTGGAGTAAAAGCGTGCAGTTGGGGCCCCAGCATTCTCTTGGATTTGCCTCAAGCCATGTACCACCCCAGTCCATCCTCCATTGTTCTCTGTATGCCAAGTCAAATCCTCCCCTGTACTGACATTTCTTTCATTTACTTGACTCCGGGTCTCTCTCAGTTGCTGGTAAATGCCCCTTGAGGTGAGCATTACATGGTCAAAAGAATTTGTCAAATGCTGGATATGGTGGTATAAAACATCTTTCCTTCCTTTATGACCTTAATGTTCATTTAAATCTCCAAAAGAAAATACAGTTTAGAATTAGGGTAACTGTCCATTCTATTCTTCCAATGCCTTTGGCATTGGCAACTCGTCAGCCAATGCCAAAAGGAACACAGCAATCAGCAGCAGCCCAGTGGTCACCCAGCTATCTGGTTGGCAGTTGCCACGCCTGCCCTCGGCCTGCCCCACCTCCCATTTAGGGCCCTGATCTCTCCTATCCCTTTGAATTAGCTGAACCCCTCGCAACGAGTACAGGAGCTGTACTCGTTCAGCCTAGGAGCTGACTGTTGCTGCACACTCACTTGAGGTCAAGGTCTCTTCACCATCTTCACCTAGACACAGGCCATTGGTGCACCTCCTGCTTGGGGATCACAGCCTCTTCCATCCTTGTGGCCTTGGTGCTGGCAGTTGCCGGTCCCTCATTTAGCACCATGGTCTCTGGGAAAGTGCTGTACTCCCCAGACAGCCTCGGTGCCATTTTTATGGCTCCACTGGAGGCTTCACTTGGCCTCAGCCCAACCTAGGCTCAACCCACCTAAGCTCTGCCCAACCTAGGATCCGGCAAACCCATGCCCGTAATCTTTAGCAAGTCTCAAGCTTTAGCTGCCACAACCTTTGGCAAAACATTGTTTAACATCTTTTGAAGTGAAGCAGCAATGAACAGCCATGCAAAGCAATACCAAGCAAAAAAGACCAGCTCAAGTTTCTGGGCCTTCCTTTTTATAAGATCTCTAATTATGCACAAGGATGTTTTCTCATTGGCCAACCTCATGCCCAACTCTTGTGGCCCACCTGTTGATCAAGATCATAAGTTCCCAGGTGTTTCCCACAGGTGCCAGTCATTAGGCTGATTTTGTATGCCCCTTTTATGAGTCTGTTTTTCAGCTGTTGATCAAGCACTCCCACAACCCTTACATATTCCTTCAACACAAGTGTTTACAAAGAAATCCAAATGTCCACTACACCTGTCCTACCCTCTACAACAACTCTCTTCACAAAGAGGATGGTGGGTTCTAAACAAAAAGGTCAGAAGAGGAGAGCCATTGCAAATAAGGTAGAAAAATGCAGTCCTATGTGAAGGATGCATTTACTCTCTTATTGAGCTTAAAGTTGACAGTACTCCAGTATCCTTTCCACTGATGGATTTTTGTCCTTGAGTAACAGTGCCTATGGGGGTGATGGTCTTCTCTCTATGCCTGGGTCCTCTGTAATAGGAGGAGTCAAACCAGTAAAAAGCACCTTGCTGCCTCTTCAAAGGTGACTTGTTCCTTGTTAGTAATTGTTGGCAATACTCCCATTGCCTGATAAACAAGCCCTTATAATTCCCAAAGCATAATTCAAGTCTAAATAAAGTATCTTGCTTCCTGCAAGTATTTGCTGTAGGATTAGGACAGAAGAAAGCCCCTAGAGTTTCAAATTTGTGAGTTTTTATGTGGCTTGGTACTACTTGGCAGCTCCTCTTAAAATTCTCACTCAAAGAATTAGATGTTCAAAATCCCACCTGGGCTGTTTATACTATTGTGAATTTGGTAAGCTTCAGGGAAGATAAGTCAGCCATGAAGTTTTCAGTATGTCAAATTAGTAAGGTATGAACATGGGCTGTGGTAGTGGGAAAGGAATGATCCCAAAGCCATGGCAGCTGTGAGAAAGGGGACACTGGCAGCTGATGGATTCATCACTTCATCTTTGCCTTGGCTTCTCTGAACTGCCTGATGGCCCAGGAGGAGGTCTGCCATCAGAATACAGTACCAGAAAGCCTCTTTCTCTTTCTGTTTTGTTTTTCCTTCTTAAAAATCCTTTGCAGCGAGGGCTTTTCACTTCTGAGAAGATCCAAAGCAATCCCATAACACTGTGCTTAAATTGAGCTTCTCAAAAGACACTCCCTCACGCACACGATGTTGGCCGAGATTTTGTAGCTGTGTTTATGACTGATTTATGGAACTTCTACTTGGCAGGCCCCGCTGTTACTGTTAGCTAGTTACTATGGATCTTTCAACATGCCACTCTGGCATGTTGCATTAAAAATAACTTCCCAAGACTGTGCAGAATGCATAGAGGACTAGAAGTACAGTCAGCTGCAGAGCCCAGGGTCCACTCTGTGTAGCCTGTTGTTCACATGTGCCACTCAAAAAAAGAGAAAGAAAAGCAAAAGCCTTAGAAAACATCCAGGTCGAGCCTATATCTTCAAAGTTTTCTCAAAGCGGAAGTTTCCAGAGAGCAATATTTTTCAAAAGAAAGAAAACTGGAGGAATAGAATGACAAAACCCAAATTACAAGGGACTGTACAGGACACAGATCGGGCCTTAATCCTACTCCTAGCACTTGACCAGCCCCAGGAACTTAGAAAGTGGTACAATGATCACAGCTATGTGTCCTGCAAAATAGAGACAGCAGCAGCATCCATCTCAGGGGGTCATTCCAAGAAAGAAAGGGGTAGAAGCCAAATGTCTTGGTCCAGTATTTAAATGTAGAAGTGCTCAACGAATAGATTATTATTCTTTGTACTCATTTGACTTATGATTTTCATCTTGTTAAAATACGTCTCACTGTGTAGCTCAGGCCAGTTTCCAACTTACTGTATATATAGCCCAGGCTGGCCTATAACTGGAGTTCCTCCTGCCTCGGCCTCATGAATGTTAAGATTATAAGAATGAGTCACCACATCTAGATAGCTGAACATCTTCAAAGGAGCACTTGCTTAACAAATATTTGTTGGCTGAGACAAAAATGCTCACTTACGTATGAGCGCAGCCAATACTCTTTTCTAGAAGATTTGTTTATATGTATAAACATATATATCTTTGCTATTCTGTGCAGTTGCGATACATAGTAATGCTTATTGAATTAAATAAAAAAAGAAAGTCTGTTACAAGAGGCAAAGGTATGTAAATGGTAGCAAACAAACAACAAACAAAAAAATCATACGCTTTAAGTGCAAATAGAATCCAGTGCCAAGAAAACACTGATGTTTCCTGAAAAGAAATAACTAAACACTGCCTGCTTCGGTGACTCTAGTTCCCACTACAGCCTATGGAAAGAGAGGGGATCTTATCTATGTCTCACCCTGACCTCCACCCATGAGACAATCTTGCCTACAGTCCTGGAGACGTGTTCTCCCAAAGCCAAATGCCACCATCACCACAAGCAAAGTAGTTTCCTTATGTGACTTGGGTATCACTGGGCCTGGCTGCAGCATAAACACAAAATCTAATGAGAGACACACACAACCAGAACAATGCAGACTTTGACCCAGATTCCACATTCGTGTGTGTGCTAGCACTAAGAGAACGGTAGCCATGGGTTGACAGATCATTAGCTCATTCCTCTTCCTACTGGGAAAGTCAAGAGCTATCCTGAATGCTTGATGAAGAAAATACAAAGGACGTGTAACTGTAAAGAAAATACTAAGGGTGTGTAACTGTGGGCTCCCATCTGATCCCCACGGCCAAAGTGAAAAAAAATAAAGGTGTGGGGGATGTGTGTGTGTGCGTGCACACACGTGCGTGTGCAAAACACTGTCTCCTTTTATGGCGAAGTCTCAGTGTCTTCGAACCAAGACCCCTAGGAATGGAGCTGGTTGTATTACTCACTGTAGTGCAAAATAGCATTCTCTCTTAGGAAACTATGGGACACATAAATAAGAAGGTGCTAGGAGGAGGCTGATAATGGTCTTGGGCCTTGGCTGTTTGATTTGAGGATGCTCTAAGTAGATTGAGTAATGTTGGAAACGATAAATCTATGATTAGATTTCTTCATAAACACAGTATATGGAAAGATAAAGCTCTAATTGCCAGAAAGCAGTAGTCCATTACAGTGCTGGCAATTCATGCAGTGTCTGCTAATACGTGTTTTCTGGGTCTTCATCCTACATACAGTGGGCCTGTCAAAGTAAGATGTTCTGTGAGATAGTTTATATCCAACAGTAGAAAACCCAGACCCAATTGTGAGTGCCAGGCCAGCTGGCAGCAAGGACACCACACTGACTATGTGTGACATGAGGGAGGTATAAGGCTCTGCTAGTCTTCCTAAGAGTCCCTAAAGTGATAGAGAAGTGGTGGGACAAATGGAAGAAGTTCAGCAAGTCTTCGAAAAAGCCTCCAGGGCAGCAGTCCTCAAGGTTCTTAAGCTGTGGTTCGTGACCCCGGTGGAAGGTCACATGTCAGATATCTGCATCATGATTCATAGATGTAGTGTACAGTAGAGTAGCAACAAAATAATCTTATGGTTGGTGGTCACCATAATATGAGGAACCATATTAAAGGGACGCAGCATCAGGAAAATTGGCAACCACTGATGTATTTAGTACAACCACGCAAAATTTAAACGGATCCATCAAAGTATCCCATGGCTAAATACCTAGCTGAAGTCAATCCACGCTGTCTGATAATAAGCCACAGGTACCACCCTCGGTACTGTCTCGTCAATTTGCTTACTATAGAAAGCATGAGGTCAAAATCTAACCAAATCATGGGAAGGGATGTCATTTTCATCAGTAACATAGGTACTGATAAGCTGTACATGCAGAATAAGTAAATCCCATCCCATGTTCATGTAAAAAAAAATCCTAATTAAATTCAATGGGAACCAGAGAGAAGTAAGGAGAGAGGGGGAGAAACAGAGAGTCAGGGAATCAGAGGGGGTAACGGGGCATGAAATGATCAAAATTCAATATATACAAGTATGAAATTGTCAAAGAATTAAAAATTCTGAACATCATAAATGCATTAGGTGGCAAATTCTGAAGATGAAAACCTAAGGCATTAATGATGTACTGATTCAAGTAGGATGATTTTTAGTAAAAATTAATAGGAAGGCCTAAATCTGGATATGAAGAAGTACATAAGGAGAGGATGGGGAAAACCCGTTTGAGAAACCAAAGAAGGGGCATACCACTAGCTTAGTTGTTGGTCTTATTACAGTTAATAGTGCCCATGGAAAAGATAACATAATTTTAAAGTATAATAATGGAAATATGGAATTTTTAATAAGGAAATCAACATTCCTAATCTTTTTGCAGTAGTCTAACAATACATAAAACACTGCATTCAGATCTAGATAACTAATCAACAAGTACATTTTTAAATGAATGTTTATTGACATAGAAATGTACCTATTTCAGGGGTACAGAATAGTAATTCAATATATGTATATAATGACCAATGATCAAAGCAAGATAGTTTGCAGTTCCATGTCCTTAAATATGTAATGTTTGTGTTGGAAAATGTAGAACTCCTCTCTTCTGGACCTTTATGAACTACACAACAAAGCAGTGTGAGCTGCAGACCCTGCCAGCCTGCGGCATATCACAGCTTGCTTCTTTGTGAACTGCCCCTCAGTATCTGTTATCCAGCCTCCTACTCATCTGCTTGCTCTCCCAACCTGCAGTGACCTTTGTTCTACTCTAGTCTATGAAGGCAAGGTTTTCTGGTCCTCATGTGAGTGAGAATGTGGTGTCTGTCTTCTTGTGCCTGGCTTACTTAACATGGTTCATTGATCTGATGTGCTTTGACCAGAAAGAGTGGCTAAGAGTCTCCTTCCTCACTTTAGAAACTTGAAATGGATTCAGCAAAATCACAAAACCATGATGAGGGTGATTAATGAAGTGATGGGCATTTATTTAGGCAAAGATGAGGTTGGGAAAATGTAAAATCTGCCTTCAGGTATTTTTGCATCCGCATATGGTAGAATAATTTTAAGTCGTGTGTGTGTGTGTGTGTGTGTGTGTGTGTGTGTGTGTGTGTGTTTACAAGACCAATGGTGAAATGGCAGATATTGCTTTTATTTACACATTTTTTTCCTTTTTCATTTTTCCTTTTTGTTTTTGGGGGTTGTTGTTGTTTTAAGACAGGCTTTCTCTGTGTAGCCCTGGCTATCCTATAACTCACTGTACATCAGATCAGAGATCTGCCTGCCTCAGCCTCCTGAGTGCCAGGATTAAAGACATGCTCTATCACTGCCTGGCTTATTTATTTATTTCTTACAGACAGAGATTCGTGTGTCCCAAGCAGGCCTCTCACTTGCTAGGTAGCAATGAATGACCTTGTATTTGGGTTCCACCTGTCTCTATCTTCCCAGTTCTATGATTACAGGCATACATCACCTAACCCAGTCTATGTGTTACTGGAACCCAGGGTGTTATGCATGCTAGACAAGTACTCTACTGACTGAGTATGTATCCGCAATCCCACAGATGGTTTTTAACACAAACACACACACACACACACACACACACACACACACACACACACACACA
>CAJQZJ010032488.1:4044552-4066922 GCA_907164525.1 Lophiomys imhausi
ACACACACACACACACACACACACACACACACACACACACACACACACACACGCTGTAAGGAGTCACAGTCACACAGCTACAACTGACTGGAATCCTTCAGGAAAAAAAAAATGAGAAACCACAGATTAAAAAAAGAAAGAAAGAAAGAAAGAAAGAAAGAAACCATTGTAGAAGAGATTCAGATAAAGAAACTAGATGCCTAACTCCTTCATTACAACTTGCAGGTAGTAAAGGTCTATATTATGATGTTTTCTTGATCTCTTCTCAGATTCTGAATCTGCTTGGTGTTCACAATTGAATCTTTTTTTTTTCCAGATTTCGTAGAACAACATCAAGATTTGTGAACCTGAAGCTTGTTCTCAATTCAATTGTTTTAGACTTGACTCATTGATTTAACTCTATGTCAACTGCCTACTTTTACTTGTTTGTATCTTAAATTATTTGCTTGGGCATACATATTAAATATTCAACATTATAAATACTACTTGTTTCAATAGCTCTACTTGTCTGTGCCAATCTCTAATTTTCCGTCATGTCTGCATGTACCTTTACATTATACTCCTAGTTTCACAGAGTTACAAGTGTGTGTGTGTGTGTGTGTGTGTGTGTGTGTGTGTGTGTGTGAGAGAGAGAGAGAGAGAGAGAGAGAGAGAGAGAGATAAGGGCAGGGAGAGAGAACATGTGGTATATATCTGTAATATACGCACATTTGTGTGTGCAGGCGCATGTCCCTGTGTACTTGCAAGGAGGCCAGAGGAGTTTACTAGGTATCTTGCTTTATGCTTTATCATTCTCAACCTCATTCATTTTAGACAGGCTGTCTTTCACCCAAGCCCTAGTGAGCTTCCTGTCTCTGTCCCCCACACTCACGGCACGAGGGTTAGTGGCTATGCACAACTTCTCTATCAAGTGCAGAGGATTGGTCTGCATGCTTATAGAGTAAGCACTCTTACCTGCTAAACTCTCTTCCCAACACCAGCTTCTGCATTTTTACTTTGATCTCAACGCTCCTGCAACTCTCCATCCTCCCCTGGCTTGACAGTGGAAGGCTGGCAAAGCATCTTTTCTGACAATACATTTTTATCCTCTCCTTCTAAGCATTTTATCTTCTGTTCCCTTAACATAAATCTTGAAGACAATTGGTATTTTTAAACTTCAAGTAAACATGTATAATATTTCTTAGTACGAAGCTTTCTTTTCCTCTGAGTTCCCTGAAAAGCAGACCCTGGGACATGAATTAAGTGTCAATGTTTTATTTGGAAACACAATTCCAGGTCAGCAAGAAAGAAGGAGAAAGAAAATGGAAGAGTAAAAAAAAAAAAAAAAATGGGATTCTTCCTCATATGAAAGATTCCATGCAGGCCAAGGATGACAGAGCCCTGTAGAGATTCAGAAGGTATGAGCATCAGGGAGAAAGTGCCTCGAGGGAGTGCGGGAGAGGGAATGATCTGCTCAGTTCCACCCTCATTCCACTTTTCTGTTAGTTAGGGGTTGGCTGAGTTTGTTTCCCCACCTTCTAGGTAGCTGCATTCACCCACTTTGGCACCCACCTGGAAAGATGAATTCCACAGCACACTGTGCAGTGTTTCTTCAATCCCAGTAGAGGTAGAAACTGCTCTACCCCCACCTTCCCAGTCTCTAAGATAGCACCACGTACTGGACCACTCTGGCTCTCTAGCTGAGACAAGTGGTTCAGCAGAACTTGGTATGCAGTACTTAAGCTGCCACTGATACATTTGCTTCTTTCCTCATCCCCCTTTTCTTTCTCTTTTTCCTCTTTTTTCTCTCGCTCTTCCTTTGGTTAATACAGGATCTCACTATGTTCCTGGGTTGGTTTTGAACTTTGAGCCTCCACTCGCCTTTCCATCTCAGCCTCCAGAGTCGCTGGAACCACACATGCTCCACCATGCTGGCTGCTCTGACTTAAAATCTCCATGTCTTTCTCCCTTCGGTGAATCTTTAGCTCTTCGTGAAGGTTACACACTTCATAGCACAGAAATCTGGTGTCCACCTGCATGTGGGTGTGCTCTCTCACCTAGATCCACAGGAATACAGCATTTGCCTGTTTGCAGTCAGAGCCTTTAGCCAACAGTCAAAGATTCTGTGTGTGCTCTTAGATTAAGCATTTAAGAGAGGGAATGAGTTACCACATCCCCCCCCCCCCCCCCTTGCAACAAACCTTGCTAAAAGCCAGGCTGAACCCATAGAGGCTCAAAACGAAGGCAAGTTAAGTTCCTGGGACAAAGGGAAAGAGGAGATGTGTTTACATTTCCTCAGACTAGCTTCCCAGCTGATAAACAGCGGAGAAAAGACAAAGTATCAACGGGAGACTGGAGAATCTTCTCAGAAAGAAGGAAAAGCAGGGGAGCCAACAAAAAGGAATGAGAGTCCAGAGTAAGTCCCAGGAATTGTATTCTACTGACCATACTGTCTAGGCCCATGTACATCACTGCCTTTCTTACTGCCATAAAGGATTCTTAAATGTGCCTTTGGGTTACTGTTGTCAAGGTGCCATTTTTTTTTCTGTCTGATGGTAACTGTGACCTCTGCCCACCACATGAGTGCATACTGTACCTACAAGAAAGGCAAGGAAAAAGATCTCTGTCCATTCTATTTTATCTTATCAGAACCATGTCCCAGGGCCTTTACTCAAATAGGACAGAGCTTGAATTGCTGAACATAAAATCAATCCAAATACCCCTGTGGTTGTATGCCAGTTTATGCTACAACTTAGCCTGGCTCATTTCCTCTCCTACAGTAGTCAGAGGATAAATACTTGTGACTGAAGAAGAACCGAGCCATTTGTGCTATACTCTCTAGTGAATAAATGAGAATTACAGAAGTTTCAGTAGTTTTTTTTTTTTTTTTTCCTAACCAGTATAAATCAGGACAGATAAAAGGGATGGAAATTAGAAGCAGAAAGTTGTGTGTCAATGGAGCCTAATGTTAGCTATTCTTGCTCACAGGTTTCCCTATCTGTTTTATTCCTATGCAAGAACCTCCTTGCTTCTGTCTGAATCTCCCTTTTCTGGGAGGTCAGAGCCTTTCCTTCCCACTTCTGTGTTGAAATAAACACATGATTCAGTTATCACCCTTCCTCAAACCCTCCGGCTTCATGCTTCGGGTAACTGATTTTTATCTCTGCAAAGAGCTTGAGTTTAAACTGGGGGGGGGGGGGGAATCCCTGTCATTTTGTCTTTTAGGGTCTCTCTTTCCCCTATAGTGATTCATTATCTATCTCAAGAAAAGCAGAAAGAAAAGAAACAAGAAATGGAGAACTTCTAGGTATATAAGTAATAGGTCATCAGTAGGTTATTTTCTTTTTCAAATGTCCTTTGGCACAGAAACAAAATATTCGTAAGGATGAACCCACACACTGATTAGATTGGTACATCTATATTTTACCTTCTCAAAATTCAAAACTCAGAACTGAGACAAGGTGAGTGGAGTGAGTAAGACCCATATGCAGGCTGTAATGAGCACAAAGGGCAATCAACCGCAGCTCTAAGAAATGTCTGGCATCTGCTTCCCCAGGATAATAGATGCCAGGAGATGGTCTCATATAGGCAGAAATTCCAGCTCCCCTGTTGCGACATATGGTGTCACCCCCAGGGTACATGCTATGTGGATGGTTGCTTTGACCATAATCAGCAAGGCAATAGTCAAGGGTAATATGCCCCTGAGGAACAAGAAGAAAGGCATCCACATTTAACACTTAAAAAGTGGAATGATTTTAAATATCTGTAAATCAGGATACTTTAATCAAGGCACGTAGGAGAGGACTGGCTTTTTTGCCTTTGAAAACTATCACAATAGGTTCTATATGCGAAACACGAGGTATTTGACAGATACTGTCTTTTTTTTTTTTTAATGCTTATGGCATTTTTACAGATGAGACACTGAAGCTCGGGAAGGCTCTATAATTTTTCCAGGATCATACAGAAAATAAATAGTAGAAATAAACTAAGGATGCCTGATTTCAAGATGCCTCTTCTACTTGCTCGAGGACAGTTTCTTTAAGTAAATATTCATAATACCAAGATATTTGAAATCAGCCTAGTATCCACCAATGGAAGAACAGATATTGAAATGAAACATGCTATGTATACACAATGGAATACTCTCTGACTTTTAAATGGAGGAAATTCTATTAGTTGCAACCACATGGATGAACCTGGAGGACAATGCATAAAGTGAAATCCACTAGACACAGAAAGACAAATGCTGTAGATTTTCACTTATATATAAAATCTTAAACAGACTCAGTTTTCTTTAAGGGGCTAGCCAATGCAAGTTTGGCCATGCAACAGTGAGTATGTGGGCAACACAAACTGTTTTGTTATCTTCTTCTCTTCCTCTTCCTCCTCTTCTTCTTCTTTTTAGGGGGAGGTCACAAGGGTGGGGGTGGACTTGGGAGGACTGGGATGTGAATGCAATGGGCTACAAGATGTGAAATTTCCAAATAAGCAATAAAAATATTGTGTTAAAAAAGTACAATGCACAGATGTAGAGAATTGAAAGCTGGTTCTCAGAGGCTAGAGAGAGAAAGGTAAACACAAGGAAAAGTGTATAGTGTTCCATTCAGGAAGAATACACTTTCAAGACCTACTGCTCCATGAGATGACTCAAATGAATTATAGTGCAACACTGTGTTGCATTTCAAAAACTGCTACGGCTTTAAATATTCTCACCACAAAAAAAAATAGTGTATATGAGTGGATGAGCATGCTAATTAGCTTGATATAATCATTCCATGCCATACACATGTATCAGAACATCACATTGAACACAGTAAATATACAGAATTATTGTTAATTAAAAACACAAATTTGAGGTGGGTGGGTGCTGGTGCATGCTATTAATCCCAGCACTTGGGAGATAGAAGCTGACAGATCTCTGAGAGTTCACAGCCAGCCAGGTCTACAGAGCGAGTTCCTGGACAGCCAGGGCTACACAAAGAAACCCTGTCTCAAACAAAACAAAACAAACCCCACAAATTTGGCAAAGCTGAGGTCTGTAATCCCAACACTCAGGAGGCAGAGGCCAGAGCATCAGGAGTTCAAGGCCATCCTTAGCTGCATAGAGTTTTGATCCCAGCCTGGACTATCTAGGACCCTGCTTCAACAAACAGCAAAAGGTAAAAACAAAAACTAAGAATATGAATTAAAGAATAAATATGCCGAGAGGTTACTTTTAAAACATAACTGCACATCACATGGGCAGACTATCAGAATGATGTTCCCTCTGGTGGAGGGCTAAAGCACCACCAACAATTCCATTAGCATGTTCATGGTAATATTGTCAACTTTTTAATAAGAAAAATAGAAGGATGTTTTGTCAAGGGTACTAGGGAAAGTCTGATTATAGCTCCGGCTATAATACAACCAGGCTATCGATTCTAACTTTCCCATTGGTTCCTCGTGCTTTAGCATTATGTTTGCCTTAAAGAAAATGAATGAACTGTGTAGGAGAATGAACTGTGGTACCAACTCTGACTCCGAATTCATGCTCATCCACTTGTGGCTCTGTCACCTTTTAGGCAAGGTAGCTGACCCTGTTTGCATGTAAGTGAAGTGATGATGCTAAATCTGACTTTGGGAGCCATAGGGAATGTGGTGCAGGTCCCCTCATTCCACCACTCCCTGGAATGTGGTGGCTTCAGCACTCCAATTGCTGCTGAAGGACTAAAGCACATGCCTTTACTGTTTTTCTTATCTCTGCTTCCTTTCAAGGCTGTGGTACTGAGGAAGCAGCCCATTTCCCTCCCCTCCAGCCTCACCAGCCCCGCCCTCACTGCCAATTCTTCCCCAGCTAGCTCCTTACCACCCTGCTGTGTGTGTCTACATCAGAACCTAAGCTCCCCAGGGCAGGAAAACTTGTCCTTCTACATATTTGTCAAGTACCAGGTGCATTTAGAGAGCTAAACAAAAGGCAAACACTATACAGTCAGAATGAGCTTGTTCAATAAAATACCTCAGATACTATCTCTAGGCTCTAACTATTCCATATTTACAGACAGGAGAAACATAAGCAGATGATAACTTTCAAAATAATCAAATGACATCTTTGGCTTCTCTATTTCAGAAACAGGCTGTCGAGGTGGGTGTAGAGCAGAGATGTTTCCTATCTTCAGCTTCTTGAAAGGTGAGTCCCAGTTCAGGCCTCCGATCAGACTTGAAGGACCATCCCCACGAGGCAACTAGTGCAACTTCGCCTTTCAGCAGAAACACCCACCACAGCCAACTCACTGAAAACGCTCAGGGGAAATTCCTCCAGAGTGTGTAGATGGTTTGTCACAATTCCTTATCTGTGCCATGTTGTTATGTGGGTGTCTGGTTGTGTACACTTCACTAAACTCCAGGCTCCTAGAAAGTGCCAGGAAGAGGAGGAGGAAAAATGGGAGGAGGAAGGATCTTGTTGGATTCAGGGACCAACAAGAATGTAAGATCTAGAAGTACAGAAGAAATGGAACGCTTTCCTTAGCTTTTTGAGACATGATTTACAACTGACCTGCCATAAACAATAGGATATGGAAGGTAATGTTTTTGTATATGTATAAGTTGTATAGTGACTGCCATGGTGAAGCTGACAACTTAACAGCCTCAGGGTTACCATTTTTTGTGCAGGGGTGAGTGCTAAGAACACTTGAAATCATCTGGCTTAGGAAATTTCAAGTGTCCGATGTGTTTTTTAAATATTTACTTCTATTTTTTGTATGTGTGGGTTTGCCTCAATGTGTATCTGTGCAATATGCATCCAGTGCCCTCAGAGGCCAGAAGGGGGAGTCAGATCCCCTGGAACTGGAGTTATGGACAGTTGTTAACTGCCATGTAGGTGTTGGGAATAAAACCCGGGTCCTCTGGAAGAGCAGGCAGCGCTCTTAACCCTCTAGCCCTTCAATGTATTTTTAACGTTAATGACCCTTAGATGTCCAGAAGTTAATAATTTTATACCTTATAACATCCCTCTATTTTGCCCTATGCCTTGAGAACTGTTCTACACTCTGTGCTCTCAAGTTCAACTTTGTCAGGCTCCATATGTAAGATCATGAGATGTCTTTTTTTTTTTTTTCTTCTTAACCTGTTCCAGCTCACATAGCATAAGGTCTGCAAGGTCCATTCAAGCTCTTGCAAGTGTAATTTCCTCCTTTCTTCTTTTCCTTGCTTTCGTTTATTTCTCCTTTTTATTCTTTATCTGTATATGTATGGGGTGGGTAGTGTGCATGAGTAGATGTTTATGTGCTTATATGTAGAAGCTACCTATCCATATAAGATGTCTTTCTGATTCTCCAACTTATTGTTGGAGTCGGGTTCTCTCACTGAGCCTGAAGCTCGCCAATTCAGCTTCACTGGCTGGTCAGCAAGGCTCCAGGATCCTCCTCCTGTCTCCACCTCCCCAGTATTGGGATTACAGGCCACACAGTTGAATTTAGCTTTCCATGTGGGTACTAGGAAACTCAGGTCTTCATTTTGCTCAGTAAGCATTTTACTGAGTCATATTCCTAACCTCAGATTTCCTTCTTTCTTAAGGCTTAATAGTATTCTACTATGCAAGTCTGTAGACATGACATTTTCTCTGTCTACTATTAGTCAACGGACAATTGGTTTCTACGTCTGTATTTTCTATTTGCTGTGGTAAAACACCATGACCAAGGCATATTTTAAGGCTTCTTTGGGGCTTGTGTTACCAGAGGGATAAGATTCTATCACACCAAGGCAGTGAACATGGCAGCAGGCAGGCGGGCATAGCGCTAGGGCAGACACTGAGAACTCACACCTTGATCTACAAACAGAAAGAGCAGTTAACTTGAAAGGAAGAAAGTGTATTGGAACCTCAAAGTCAGTCTCAAGAGACACACTTCCTGCAGCAAGGCCACACCTCTTCACCCTCCCTAAACAGCTACCAACTGGGAATCAAGTACTCAAGTGCCCAAGCCTTATGGAGGGCATCTCTTTGACACCACCTGACATCCTTCGTGGCTACTGTAAGTAATGCTGCTATGAACATAGCGCAATTGCCTATTCAGTGCATGGATGTTATTTCTTTGGGGTGTATAGTACAGTTTCATTTCTTTTGAATGTAGGTACTATATCCATATCCATAGCAATTCCGGATACTATGGTAGCTTCATATTTTTTGTTTGTTTGTTTCTGAAGGACTATACAGTGCTTTCCATCATGGATGGACTAATTTGCATTCCCACCCACAGTGAATAAAAATTCCTTTACTTTACATCCTTTCCGATACTTGTTTTCTTTTAACTTGACATTAGCCATCCTAAGATATGTAAGGTAATTAGCGTATTGTCATGGTTTTAACTAGCATTTCTATGAATATTAGTATTATTGAGACTCTTTTCAAAAACCTGTTGAACACTGAATGTCTTCTTTGGAGAATTTTTTTGTTGACATTTCTTAATTGATACTCTTTGCACCTGAGTTGTATGAGCTCAGTATGTGTTTTGCCTGTAAACCCCCCTGGAGGAATGGTCTGTAAATACTGCCTCCTGCCCTAGAGATTGTCTCCTCATCCTGAAGACTGCTGTCTGTGCAGCACAGGGCTGTTTTTGTTTGTGCCCCCCATACCTCTTTTTTATTCTTTTCTCGGTGTTTTGATATTGTACCCAAAAAATTACTGCCAAGATCCATGTCAACGAGTTTCTCTCATATTTTCTTCTTAGAGATTTTTATGGTTTAAGATCTAATAATTAGGTCCTTTACATAGTTTGAGTTATTGTGTAGATATGAAGGATTTAATTGTAGTGCCTCCTCCCCTCTCTCCTTTTCTCAACACCAAGAATTGAATGTGTCCTTTCCCAATGGCTCATTATTGTATTCTTTCTTTGTGCCGGAGTCAAAGATCTCTTGAGTATCCACAGAAGTTTGTCTCTGGCCTCCCTATTCTGCTCTGCAGGTACCTGTTTTTACACCAGTGCTGTATTACTTTAATTGCTATGGTTTTGCAATGTGGGTTGAAATCAGAAAAGATGACACCTCCAGCTTTTATATTGTACTCAAGATTGTTTTAATTATTCAAGATATCATAATTTTGTACAACTATTAGGATTTTTTTCTATTTATGTTTTTTTAAATATGCACTGCAACAAATCCATAGATCACAGCGTAACAATAACATTTATCTGAATCTATGAACACGACATATTTTTCCACTAGTGTCTGTTAGGTGTTCTATCTCACCATCTGTATCTAACCTTTTCCTGTTTAAAGACCTTTAACGTGCTCAGTTAACTTATTCTGAAGCATTTTCTTCTTTTTGATATTATTATAAACTGGGCTGTTGTATCGTTTTTGCGTGTGTATGGAGGTGTGTTCACAAGCCAAGACACGTGTGTGGAACTGAGATAGAACTTTTGGAAGTCTCCTTCCATCCTATTGATCAGGATCTTTCCTGTTGTGTCTGCGGCTCTGGGTCACCTAGGATTGCTGGCCCATGGTCTCTACCATTTCTGTTTTTACATGAGTTTCAGGGACTGAAGTCGGATCTTTGTGGCAAGTGCTTTCACCCGCTAGCCACCTCACTGCCCCTAACAGGGCTATTTTAAATTTCTTCTTCAAAAAGTTAGCGTCATTACTGTATAAAAATCCCTTTTTTTTAATGCTTATTTTTCTCTCTGTGTGGGTTCATGTACATGTACATATTAGTGGAGGTATGTGTGTGTATGTGTGTGATAGGTCAACCCTGGGTACACTCTTGTCAGAAGCCATTCACATTGTCTTTTGAAATAAAGGTCTTTCATTGGGTTGGAGCTCACCAAGGAGGCTAAGCTGGCTGCCCAACAATTCCTAAGGAAGCGCGTGCCCACGTCCCCGCACTAGAATTGCAAGTACATACCACAGTGCTCAGCTTCTGTTTGTTGATTTTACTATTCTTCAATATACTGATTTTTTTTTAAAAAATCTAACATAGATGTGTGTGTGTGTGTGTGTGTGTGTGTGTGTGTGTGTGTGTGTGTGTTTACGCTAGCTTTCCATTACTGTGACAAAATGTTTGGAAAAAACAACTTAAAGGGAGAAAGATTTACTTTGGCTCCCATTTTCAGGGCTTTTAATCTGCAGTCAGTGGGTCTGTGATGAGACAGGATAGCATAGCAAGGAGAGAATGACAAGGAAAGTTACTCTGCTCCTGTATCTACAAGGCAGAAAGGAAGTGGGTGGCAGAGGGTCTGGAGACAGCTACAGCCCCAGGGACATACTCCCAAGAACTTACTCCATGCAGCTAGAGCCCTCCCCTTAAGCTCTTATCAGCTCCCAATGGGCCACCAACTTGCCCTGATGATGTTCAGAGACTTCATAAAGCAGTCATTTCCCGAAGCCCAACATCTGAACACTGCTTCATGGAGAGATCGAACCGTCATCAGTCCATGGACCTTTAGAGACACTCCAGCTCCAAACTATAAGAATATTACTGTCATCTGAAAGCAAAATGTTTGTTTTTAATTAATTGATTTAATCTTGTGCCTGTGTGAGTGCATACCTCAGGTGTGGACGAAGAGGTTTGGAGCTGTAGTTAGAGGAATCTGTGAGCTTCCTGATGAATCAGGTCCTCTGAAAGAACATCAGGTACTCTTAACCACTGAGCCATCTCGCCAGCCCCCTGGAAACAAAATGTTTGTTTCTTCTTTTCTTATTTACATACCTTTTATTTCTTTTTCTTATGTAGTTGCTTTGTCTAGAACTTACACCCAGCCTCATACCAACAAAACAAAGTTTAAACCAACAAAAACCTCAAAACATTCCCATAATTTTGTTGTTCTAAAACTCTCAAGAGTTCTTTTGAGTGGGAAACAAAACTCTTTTTACATCCAAGACAACAGAGGCTCTGGAGACCTACAAAGACAAGGAAGTTCAGGGCTGTGAAACGCTATCAGCAGAAGGGCGAAAAAGAGGGGTGTGGGGGGGAACCATAACAGACAGCACGATTTCAGGGGAGTCCAAGCCCTGGGAGAGCACTTTCTTAGTTTGTGTAAGGACAAGATCTGTTCTTTTCCAAAAGTGACTCTGTAAAAGAGAAAGGAGCAATCGGGGGTGTTTGATAGTAAAGCAGAGATGCAGTTACAGAAATAGAAATCAGCATTTTTCTAGTCCCACAAAAGAGTCACTGATATGACAAAATGTCAGACTCCCTGTACCTCTGTGGTTCATTTCTTACAGTCATTTTCTGCAGCCAATACCCAACCTGACTCCCCTCAGCCCCCACATACACACACAGACAAACAGACAGACAGACAGACACACACACACACACACACACACACACACACACACACACTCATTCCCCACACCAGTACTGCTGCTGTAGTGGCTTAATGGTGTACGTTCGAGGTCTAGGAAGACTGTTACCCTCATTTAATGAATGTGAGAACTAGGGTTCTGAAAGACTCACTAGTTGGCCCAAGCCCATCTTTAGAATGGTACAAAGAAGATTGGAACCCAGGTTTTCCAGTTTCAGATCCAGGGCTCTTTGCATAAATAACAACAACAAAAAGTGATAATTATCTTACAATGTTTCCTTCTTGGATTCAAAATCTGAATAGGGTTTTTTGGGGGGCCAGGACTCAACTCTTGTTGGACTTTTTGGATTTCTCATTAATTGGGCGCTTGTTCATATTCTCACCCCTTCTCCTCCCACTATATTACAGACACACTATCACTTTTCCACCTGCAGTGAGCATCCTACACCATCTGTCAGACTAGCTATCTCATCCTCACCTCTGTGCCTTTGTTCATGCCATTCCCCTCCCTTAGAAACCCCTCTTTTCTCCATCTTGGTGTACAGTCTGACGGCTTTGACATAGTCTCTGAACTGACTATTTCATTATAAAATAGTCTTCTATTATGATTCTCTTGAATTGCCCTCAGATCATTAACCTGCACAGAAAAATACAAAGTAAACCTCTACAGACAGTCCTTTGTTTTGTGTTTTCTTGCCAACCACTTCTTGATATATAAAGAATTTCCTGTTGCCCTTGGGCTAATGTTAAGCGAACATCAGGCCCTCCATGAAATCTTGATTACTGACAAAACACCAAAGAACCAGAATATGAAATACAAAATATGAAGACTTGGAAGTTAAGATAAAATTAGTAGTCAAAATAAAAGTCTATCTGGTGCGACAGAAATTTAAGCAACAAAGTTGCCAGGCAAATTGGATTAAAAAGACAGAAACAGACCAGAAGCCCATTGAACACACAACTTTGATTGCACTTCCTGTCTGCAAAGTGGAGAGATGACTCCTTCTCACTTTTACACAGGCTCCTCATGATAAATACGTGGTGCTGTCTGCAGACAGAATTTTGTGGAAGGATGTGTTGGATTCACATCCAGTTTTCTACACTCTTTTAAACTGTTTATTCACTACTTCAAGTCACATCTCCATCATAGTGCCCCCCTCCACCCCTCCCAGTCCCGCCCTCCCACCCTCTACCCCCTAACTCTTCCATTCCACTCCTCCAGAGTGGAGTGTCACCACACATCAGTCCCCCACCCCAGTTCAGCAGTCATATGAGGGCCAAGAGCCTCCTCATACACTGGGGGCCTACAAGGCAGCACCACTAGGGCAAAGTGTCTCGTCAACAAAGTCTATGTTCCTTTTCCTTTTGGTGTGTTGGTTGTAGTATAGTTATCCTGTACTATATGGCTAAAATCCAATTATAAGTGAATAGATGCCATGTGCATCTTTCTGAGTCTGGGTTAGTTCACTCAGGATGAGCTTTTCTAGTTCCATCCATTTGGCTGCAAATTGCATGATTTCATTGTTTCTGATAGCTGAGTAGTATTCCATTGTGTAGATACACCACATTAACAACCCAGATGTGCCTCAACCGATGAATGGATTAAAAAAAGAATTGTGGTACAGTTTTCTACATTTAATGAACATCTCATCAGAACAGAAGGTTGTAGTAATTGTGTCTGGACGTTAGCAAGAGGCCATGATCTCTGCTCTTAGAGAGTTTCAGTGTGTGCAATTGGTAGAAAAAACATCCTTAAATGGGTCATTCCCAGAGCAAAAGGTAAGCACAGCAAGTCCATAAACTAGCCATCCATGCAGAGGTGATACAGATTTCAGAGAATAAAAGGAATTAGGCAAAGTTGGCAAAACGGCTGAACTTAATTCCATGGAGAGAAAGGTACAGGTGTTCCATTGTGTGTGCAACAGTGGGAACAAAAGAAAGTGCAGTATCCTACTACACTGATGAGGCTGTATCATTACGATGAATGGTGTGAATATTTCTAGGCAGATGACTGGACATAGAAAGTCATCATTGCCCCAAGCTAAATAATGGGTTATTGGTTGAACAAGAAGAAGAATATTTTGAAAATGTTTTACTCTGTAAAACAAGAAAGCTTTATATTTTTCAGTGAATCCAGTTACTCTTGAACAACTATTAGTAGAAATAAAAAATACTCATAAAATGTTTCACAAATATTGTCCAAAATAACTCAAGGAGCCTTTTTAGTCCCCTAGTGAAGGACATCAGAGTATCCATTTTTCAAAAAGAAGGAAAAAAGTCGTATTTCCTGAGGAAAACTACGGGCTTCCAGCCTGCACCATAGTTTAACATTACTACCTGAATTCAGAGAGTGAGGTTGTGTGTTGCTTGCATCCTACATTTTTGAGTACACAGACCTTCCCATTATATATGGTCTACTTAAGAATACCCTAAGACTTCTCATGGGTGAGCCTATGTCTAATCATATATATGCATTGGGTATATACATGCGTATGAATACATGAATTATACCTTATCCAGCAGCTAAACTGGCGGAGTATGACCCCACTTACCACACTTTATTTAGTGTTCTACAACCTTGAGCTATTTAGATCAGTATCATTCACACAAGACAAAAACATAAAATTCCTGGGATCATCAGAATACTGGTTTCAAAATCTTCAGACCCATACAATGGAAAGACCCAGAACAGAGGAGTAAGTGGTTTCTAATAGTATTTAATTTTCCCTCAGACAGCTGCTAGGAGCCTCACATGCTGCTCTATAGTAAAGGCCTTTGTTAAGGCTTATATTTCCCACCTGTATTTCTCTCTTTTTCTAGCCACAGTTGGCCTCTGTGCCAACTCCTAAATAACCATAAATTTTGGTCTTATAAACCTTAATGAATGCTTGGCCAAGATGCTATAACTATTGGCTTCTACATGGAAGCATAAATGGAGAGAGGGGAGAAAAAAAGTCCACACTGTGAAAAACTGGATAAAATGGAAAAAAAAAGATCACAGCAAACCCAAAGTTGCAATTTGCCTTTAATGTGAAGGAGGCCTTGTTTTCACGGTGTGGCAGCTTTCAGGGGCTTTAATCTCAAAGTGGCTGATCAATTTAAGGTAAGTGGCAGGCGTTTGGCCTGGTTCCCAGGCTTGGCTTTGCTGCGCTTAAAAAAGCAAGGATTCCGTGAGACACAGAGACAACAGACATCACCAGCGGCTCCCACATTCCAAGCATTTTAACACAGATTAGGTTGGCATGATTCTACTGTTTGCTGAAATCTCCTAGGTGTTGCATTTTCCTCTGACCCTTGCTCTTCCCCTCTCAGTCTTGAAAGCTGTTTGCCATATGAAGGTCTTGACCTGAGGAAACTATCTTGGGTAACCACGGCAAGGAAGAGGAAAATATTGGACTCCAGTTAGCAGGTAATTGAACAGTGAACCTCCCGCCTAAGGCACATGTCCACCCAGACAGGAGCTGTTTTACATGCATGCCTGAGGGAGGGAAGGAGATAATTTCTTTAGCAAGGACAAACTTAATTCAGCTAGGAATGCCTAAAGGATTAAAGGAGTGATTTGTAGCTATTTCACTTTTAGGTTTTATGAGCATGAGCCTCACATATGTTAATTTTTTTGTCTAGTGAGTTCCTTTTCATGAACACTTTCACATAGTATCCTCAAAATAGGTGATATTAAATCTATTAGAATAGACAACTGTCTTGTGTTCTTTGAAAAGTTAAAATTTTCTTAACCCATATAAAACATAACCTAAGCTAAATGAATAAATGTATTCTGTTCACACACACACACACACACACACACACACACACACGTTTCTGCACATTTGGGCTACATCATGCCTTTATGGAAAGTTGTGGTTTAATGCACATTTTCACAAGTTTTTCAGGTACTTTGTCTTTGATACATTCAAGAAATGTGTCTTTTTTAGTCATGTACACAGAACATTTTTCCTCCAAAAAATTTATCAAGATAAAAAGTTAATATAAATTTTAAGTAACTTTTTTACCTACTAAACTCTTCAAAAGCAATTTATAAACCACTGAACTAGGTACATTCAGAAATGCCATTTCTAACATTCCATGGACTGCACAGACACATTTCATTCAAGACTAGAACAGTGATAAGGTTAAGTACTTTATATTAACAATATATATTCATGTTTGTCAGGATTGGCTTAGACACTGTGACAATTATATGTATTTATTGTTATACAGGCAATTTTTTGCTACACTCAAGTGTGGCCTTTAAAAAAAAATATGTCACTCTTCACAGACTTAAAAAAAAAAAGTTACATAATATGGGGGTAGGTGAGAAGCAGCCACCCTTCTGCTGCTGCCAAGAGGCCAGGAGTTGCTGCTTTCTCCATGGGATTATTTCCACACCCTGTCATAACATCATCAACTACTGTGTACACACTTACGTTGTCAGTTTTCCATCACTGTGACAAAAATAGCTAAGAAGATCAACATGAGGAAGGGAAATTGTATTTGACTCAGAGTTTTAGAGGTTTTGGTCAATGGTGGGCCAACTCCCTTATTTCTGGACCCGCAAAGGGGCAGAACACCATGGTATGAGGGCAGAATGGAGTAAAGCTGCAATGGACTTCCTGGTGGTCAGAGGGAGAAGGAGGAAGAAGATGGTGATGGGGGAGGATGCTGAAGGTAGTCCGGATATGACCTCCAAGAGTACACATCTAATGACCTACTTCCTCCTACTATACCCCACAACCAAAATTTCAACTTCCAATGGTGCTATCAACCAGAGACAAAGTCTTTAACACGTGAGCATTAGATTTGGGGGGAGGTGGGTTACTAAGACCCAAACTGTAACAAGTGGACTCAAAACTCTGCATCTGTGTTTTAAATCCTCCTCCCAACATAGACCCTGTAACTGCACAGATGTCCGTTGGTGTTCCACTTGCAGCCTTAGTAGTTAATAGGATGTTATTTTGGCCAGAAACAGGGAATTCTATTGGAACCCTCTTCAGTAGTGAAGATTGTACATTACTGAATAATCAGTGACTTCAGCTCCCATGATCAATGCTGTTGTTTTGTTTTTGTTTGTTTTCTTTTTTTTTTCTCACCCATCTTCCTACAAATGATATCCTCAACTTCAAGCTGCTTTCCTTCAAGGCCACAGTGTGGCTGTCAGCAGAATAGAGCAGCATATAGCTGGTTTCATAGGGAGAGAAAACTACTCCCCTCTCCTCAGAATCCCTGAACTTCCCTTCTGTGTGTGTGTGCTGACCGTCGTGATGAGAAAAGCAATGGAAACTGACTGGCCTTCTGGATTGTATGATGTTAAGCTGTTGTTTGTAAATATAAGTGACTGAACCGTGCGCCATATTTCTCAGCCCTTGGGATAGTCTTATTTTTAATTTTTTATTCTGTTAAGATGATAGTAGCTATAGAAATTTCTCAGTGGTTAGAGCACTTGTTGCTCTTATAGAAGACCCGGGATCAGTTCCCAGCCTCACAGTCATCTGGAAATCCAGTTTCAATGGAGCAAGTGCCTTCTTCTGACCTCCATGAGACCAGGCATGCATGTGGTACACATACATACTGATGTACATAAAACAAAATCAATAAATAAAATAAAACAAATTTTATAACATGGTAAACATCAAGCTACAATTTACTCAGGGGGGGGAACATTTCGCAAGGCGATTATTGATTGTGAAAGCCTTTTGGCCTCATATTAATAAGGTGTCCAGTATTAAAACACATCTCTCTCTTTAAGTTGTATTTAGATGTTTTGTATTATCCTTTAAGTATATTTTCAGCATACAGACAAGAAATGAAGGTCCCTCCAGAGTGAGAGAGAGCTGGTCCCACCACTCATTTGCTGTGATGTGGTGTGGGTGCGTGGGTGATGTCCTCCTCCCCTTTCCCCTTGCCAGCTTCCACAGTGAGAAGAGCTAGCCCTGCCCCATGACTGGCTGTGCACTGAGGACAACAGACCCTGCTCCTCACCTGGGTGTCACAATGAACCTAGTGCTGATGGTGAAGGCATGAATGAAACAGCCCCAAGGGTGTGAGAGTGAGAGAGCTGGCCCAGCTCCTCACAGGCTGCAGCACCTGAGAGAGTGGGCCCAGCACCTTGAAGGCATAGTGGAGCTGGCTCTTGAGATGGGGGTGCCTGTGAGCCGGCCTGAGGGAATGGCTGACCCTGCCTTCTGCTGATGGAAGCATTGAGTGGCTTAGCCAGAGTAGGGCTGGAGAACTCTCCCTGGTGGTACAGATAAGGGAGAGCCAGTGGGCTGACCAGCTCACTTACTACGCAAGGCCAGATCCAAGGCACTGAGTTGGCCCACCCCAAAACCTATATCATCTGCAAATGGCTGAGACTCTTGAATGAGCTAGTCCTACTTGTTCCAAAGGTACAGGATCTCCATAACACAGGACAACAACAGGATAACTGGGAGGAGTCCCGGGGGGGGGGGGGGATCTAATATTGATGGTGTCTCAGAAGACCAGTGACCCATTGCAATGAACATTTGCAAGTGAAGATTATGGAAAGAGGGATAGACTATGGAACACACTGTGACATACTACAGCTTCCATGATAAGATGTTTTCCATGGTGTGTGTGTGTGTTTTATTTTGTGCGAGAGGTTGTAAAGGTGAAGGGTAGATATGAGGGGACAAGGAGATGAGTGGGATTGGGGTACATGATGTGAAACTCCCAAAGAATCAATAAAAAGTGGAAAAGAAGAGAAAGAAATGAAGGCCCCCCAAGAAACAGAATGGAGAGACCAGAGAAACCCCAACCCACTGGGACAAGGCTGCGGTGGAACATTTCTGGGTTCTGCATGCTTAACTGACAACCACAGAAGAAACAAAGTTGCAATGAATTCTAAGAAGCCAGCACGTTAAGCAGGGGCAGTATAGTGTGCTGAACAAAAATTAAAATTCGGGGATCACCAAAGAAAAGAGAGCCAGAATCACTTGTCTCTCAGTGACGTCTCTGTAAAGGTGCATAGAAAAGGAAGGACAACCCAGAACAGACAGGAGCAGAGAGAGAGAGGCTCTCAGCATGTTCAACACCCAGCAATTCCTCTCCGGTAGACTTGTCAAGCACACCAGGAGACAAAGCCAAAGAAATAAACATTAGAAGAATAAAACGAACAGTAATAGACACTAATGGTCTCCAGGTGGAGTGGTTAGATGCTGACTTCCAAATCCCTGATAAACCTTTTTTTTATTTTTTATTTTTAAAATTCTATGAATTTTGGTTGGTTGGTTGGTTGGTTTAGATTTTTCACAGAAAAAGCAGTAATGTCAGAGAAACTGAGCGAGTTGTTCAATTTCTATTATGTGGCTGAACTGGAATTAGGATTTGACCACTAGTTGGGTCATTCTGCTACACTGCATCTCAACTCAAGAACTGAGAATATCAAGTCTGTCACAGTGATGGACGTGGCTCCGGATATTTTTAGTGTATATTAGTACTTTTCACAAACCTCTAAGGTATATTTATTCTCTGGGCACCCCTCCAGACTTTCTGCCCTTCTATACCCTGCTCCGTCCCTTGAAGAGCTTCATTTTGCCAGAAAACCAGGTGAGATGATGAAGAACTTCAACAGGGAATTGAATCTGTTTTGGAAATGTGTCAAACATTGTAACTAAATTTTAAAGAGCTGCCACTTTGGGATTCCCTTATGGCACCACTATTCCTGAAATGACTATTGAAGAACTCTTCCCTTCTGAAACATATAGGCACTAATACCATATCTTCTGTCATGTACCTCAATCAAAAGAGTGTATGTCACAACACACTGACTATATAAGCAGTGTGAGAATCTGGAGATGTTCCACTAAGTAACACCAAAAAAAATATATGTGTAAAAATGCAAGAACAACTTTAATTTTCTTTCTTTTTTAATCTTTTTTTAGTCTTCTTTCATATATTACACTCCAACAGAAGTTTCCCCTCTCCCCTCAGTCTCTCCCCCACGTCTCCCCTCTCCCCCAAAATGCAACCTCTCTCCACCTCCCCTCAGAAAAGAGTAGGTTCTCAAGTGCATCTACCAAACAAGGCCTAACAAGCTACACTGAGACCAGGTACATACCATCACATCAGTAGGAGGAAAAGGGTCTCACAAGTAGACAGAAGACCCAGGGATAGCCCCCGTTCCCCTGATATGATTCCCATAAGAACACCAAGCTACTCAGCCATAACATAAACATAGAAAACCTAGCTCAGACCCCTACAGGCTCCGTGGTCTCTGTTAGCTCCCCAAGAATTCCAGGCAGTTGAGATTGTGGGTCCTGCTTTCCTGGTGACCCTGACCCCCTCCTCTTCAAGACTCTCTGAGCTCTGCCTACTATTTGCCTGTGAAACTCTGCCTCTGCTCCCATCAGTTGCTGAATGAAGTCTCTCTGGTCTCTTTAATGACAATTATGCTAGCCTGTGGTCCCACAACACTCTTCAGAGAAGGACAAACTCTAGGTTGAAGGTTTTGAGGCTGGGTTGGTGCCCCAGTCTCTCTACTTGAAGCTTTGCCTGGTTGCAGAAGATGGCCAATTCAGGCTCTGTGTCCCCCATTATTGGGAGTCTTTGCTAGAGTTTCTCTCCTAGATTCCATAGAGTTTCCATTTCACCAGGTTTCCACCTTGCCCACAATTCTAGTAGTTTCTCCCAGTATCTTCTCCCTCTCCACACCCACGTGATCCCTCCTGTTCCCAACCCTACCCAACCCAGTCCCTTCCCAGGGAAATCCAGGTGTGCCCCTCCCTCACTAAGCCTTCCTTGATGCTTAGTCTCTCTGGATCTGTGGGCTCTGACATGACTGTCTCTTACTTCGCAGCTAATAACCACTTATGAGTAAGTACATACTACGTTTGTCTTTCTGGGTCTGCCTTACCTCACTCAGGATTGATCTTTTTTAGTTCCATCCAGTTGCCTGCAAATTTTATGATGTCATTGTTTTTCATAGCTGAGCAATAGTCCTTTCTTTGATTGAGGGACATCTAAGCTGTTCCCAGTTTCTGGATACTATGAGTAAAGCTGCTGTGAACATAGTTGAACAAGTGTCCTTGTGATAGGGTGGGGTGACTTCCAAAGTGGCTGTGCAAGTTTGCACTCCCACCATCAATGGAAGTGTTCTCTTTGGTCCACATCCTCACCAGCATGAGCTGCCACTTGTGGTTTTGATCTTAGCCATTCTGACAGGTGTAAAATAGAATCTCAAAGTCATTTTGATTTGTATTTCCATGATGGCTAGGGATATTGAACATTTCTCTAAGTGCCTCTCAGCCATTAGAGATTCCTTTGATGAGAATTCTCTGTTTAGTTCTGTACTCCATTCTTTAAATTGGATTATTTAGTTTGTTTATGTCAAGTTTCTTGAGTTTTTTATATATTTCGGATATTAGTCCTCTGTCAATGTGAAGTTGATGAAGATCTGTGGGCTTTTGTTTTGTTCTTTTGGTGGTATCCTTTGCTTTACAGAAGCTTTTCAGTTTCATGAGGTCCCATTTATTAATTGTTGATCTTAGTGCCTAACCTATTGATATTGTTCTGTTCAGGAAGTGGTCTTCTGTGCCAATGCTATCATTCCCCACCTTCCTTTCTATAAGATTCAGTGTATCTGGTTTTATGTTGAGGTCTTTGATCCACTTGGACTTGAGTTTTGTGCATGGTAATGGATATGGATCTATTTGCATTCTTCTATATACTGATATCCAGTTAGACCAGCATCATTTGTTGAAGATGCTTTCTTTTTCCATTGTATAGTTTTGGCTTCTTTATCAAAAATCGTGTCCATAGGTGTGTGGGTTTACTTCTGGTTCTTCAGCTTGATTCCACTGATGAACTTGTCAGTTTTAATGCCAGTACCATGCAGTTTTTATTGCTCTGTAGTACAGCTTGAGATCAGGGAGGGTGGTACCTTTTATTGTATTGGATTATTTTAGCTATCCTGGGTTTTTGTTTTTCCATATGAAGTTAAGTATTGTTCTTTCAAGTTCTTTGAAGAATTCTGTTGGGGATTGTATTGATACTGGAGATTACTTTTGGTAATATGGGTATTTTCACTATGTTAAACCTACTGATCCATGAGCACAGGAGATCTTTCCATCTTCTGATGTCATCTTCAATTTCCTTTTTCAAAGATTTGAAGTTTTATCATAGTGGCTTTTTACTTGCTTAGTTAGAGTTAGCCTAAGATATTTTATATTATTTGTGGCTATTGTGAAGAGTGCTGTTTCCCTGATTTCTTTCTCAGCCTGTTTGTCATTTATGTATATGGGGGGTTACTGATTTTTTTTTTTTTTAGCTAATCTTGTATCCAGCCACCTCACTGAAGGTGTTTATCAGCTTTAGGAGTTCCCTGGCAGAATTTTAGGGTCATTTATGTATGCTGTCATGTATATAATCGTGGAACAGCAATACTTTGACTTCTTCCTTTCCAATTTGCATCTCCTTGGTCTCATTTAGTTGTCTTATTCCTATAGCTATAACTTCAAGTACTATATTGAATAGATATGAAGAGAGTAGACAGCCTTGCCTTATTCCTAATATTAGTAGAATTGCTTAGAGTTTCTCTCCATCTAATTTGATGTTGGCTATAGGCTTGTTGTAAATTGTCTTCATTATGTTTAATTATGTTCTTTGTATCTCTGATCTCTCAAAGTCTTTTAATATGAAGGGGTTGGATTTTGTCAAAGGTTTTTTTGCAGCATCTAATGAGATGATTATGTTTTTTTTTCTTTCAGTTTGTTTATATAGTGGATTATATAGACAGATTTTCATATGTTGAACCGTTCCTACATATCTGGGATGAAGCCTACTTGATCGTTATGGATGATCTTTTTTATTTAGTTTGCAAGTTTTTTTATTGAGTATTTTTGCATCAATTTCCTGAGGGAAATTTGTCTGTAATTCTCTTTGTTGAATCTTTGTGTGGTTTGAGTATCAGGGCGACTTGGTCTCATAAAAGGAATCTGGAAATGTTCCTTATGTTTCTATTTTGAGAAATAACTTGAGGAGTATTGGTATTAGCTCTTCATTGAAAGTCTGGTAAAATTCTTCACTAAAAACATCTGGTCCTGGGCTTTTTGTGGTTGTGAGACTTTTAAGGACAGCTTCTATTTCCTTAGGAGTTATAGGTCT
>CAJQZJ010032488.1:4066932-4112248 GCA_907164525.1 Lophiomys imhausi
GTGAGACTTTTAAGGACAGCTTCTATTTCCTTAGGAGTTATAGGTCTATTTAAATTATTTATCTTATCCTTATTTAACTTTAGTAAGTGGTAACTATCAAGAAAATTGAATATATTATTTAGATTTTTTCTGATTTTGTGGAGTACAGGTTTTTGAAGTATGACCTAATCATTCTTTGGGCTTCCTCAGTGTCTGTAGTTGTGTGTCCCCCCCTTTCCATTCCTTCTCTTTCCATTTCTGATTTTGTTAATTTGGATGTTCTCTCTCTGCCTTTTAGCTAGTGTGGATAACGGTTTATCTATCTTGTTGATTTTCTCAAAGAACCAATTCTTTGTTCCATGTATTCTTGGTATTGTTCTGTTTCTGTTTTATTAATTTCAGCCTACCATTTAATTATTTCCCTCTGTCTACTCCTCTTGGGTGTGTTTGTTTTAGAGCTTTCAAGTGTGATGTTAATTTGCTAGTGTAAGATCTCTACGATTTCTTTGTGAAGGCACTTAGTGCTATGAACTTTCCTCTTAGCACCACTTTTATTGTGTCCCATAAGTGTGGGTGTGTTGTGCATTCCTTTTCACTGAATCCTAGGATGTCTTTAATTTCTTTATTTCTTCCTGGACTCAGTAGTCATTCAGTAGGTAGTTGTTCAGTTTCTATGAGTTTGTAGGCTTTCTGTTGTTTCTGTTGTTTTTGAGGTTCAGCTTTAATCTATGATTGTCTGATAAGATACAGGGGCTTATTTCAATTTTCTTGTACCTGTTGAGACTTGCTTTGTGATGAAGTACATGGTCAATTTTAGAAGGTTCCATGATGTTCTGAAAAGGTATATTCTTTTGTGTTTTGATGAAGTGTTCTGTAGATACCTTTAGGTCCATTTGAGTAATAACGTCTGTTAGTTTCATTATTTCTCTGTTTAGTTTTTGCCTGGATGACATGTCCATTGGTGTATTGAAATTTCCCACCAATAATATGTAATTTAAGCTTTAGAAATATTTGTTTTACAAATGTGGGTACCCTTGCATTTGGAGCATAGATGTTTAGAATCCAAACATCATCCTGGTGGATTTTTCCTTTGATGAGTATGAAGTGTTCTTCGCCATCTCTTTTGATTAATTTTGGTTGGAAGTCTACATTGTTACATATTAGAATGGCTGCAACAGCTTTTTCTTGGGTTCATTTGCTTGGAAAATCTTTTTTTCTAACTCTTTACTCTGAGGTAATGGTTGTCTTTGATGATGCAGTGTGTTTCTTTTTGCAGCCGTGTCAGGGAATTCTGCTGCTAAGGTTGAAGTCTGGCATTACCAGGAACCCCTGAGATCAATGCAAAAACTACAGACTCGCTTTGTCAGAAGGGCTCCCTCCTCTCTGCCTGATCTGGGGAAACCCCATATCCTCTATCTGAAGAATGTCACATAACCCTCAGGGAAATTACAGGTCCAACCCTTTCTTCCAATAAGAAACTGGTTCAGTAAGCACCTAGAATTCCAGGAAAAATCTACCCAAGCTAATGGGAAACTGTAGATTTCAGCCAATAACCTTTGTCCATGCCTCTAGCTGTATCTGGAGATCTTCCTCCACTCCTACTGCTTATAGGATAGTTAGGTACTGTGTTCCCCTTCTTAAGATAGGACTGTGCTGCTCCATGTAAATGAAGTATCCTTGGCACTCCTAGCCGCAGGGAATCAAACACATTCACTGCCTAAGATTTATATGGTCCCTGCTCATGAAATGAACTCTCTCTTTCCATTCCTCCACCATGATAGTCTGAAAATAGTTGTATATTTTGGACTTGGGAAGGAAGGGCCTTCTCCCTCCCAGAAGAATTCATTGCTGGATCTGCCTACCTAAGTCAAGCTACTCCCATTGGCAGCCAGAGCTCACTTCAGGGTGTCTGTGGTACAAGCTCCTGCCTCCACCTTGTCACTGCAACCACTCTGGTAGCTGCTTCTGAAGCTCACCAACACGCCAAGCATTCGCCATTTCTCCTGCATCCATGCTGCATGCCATATTGCTTACCTGCTGTGGTGGTGGGTTGCTGACTGCTCCCAAAGAAGCCACCAGATTCACCAGAGCCAAGTCAGACTCCTGAAGTCTCTTGGCTCAGTCCAGGAGCTCTGAGTTCCTTGAAGCTCCCCAGTCCAGCACCAACAGCTTAGCTAAAAGAGCTGTGACCCTTTGCCACACTACAGAGAGGGTCTTTCTCTCCTGAATGCATATCATAAGAGCTGTGACAATTTACATTAAAGAAAATCCTTTCTCCTGCCTCTCTGGGATATTCAGTGGCATGGATTCCAGCCTGTGTTTCATCCTTTTCTGTAGCCTGAACCTTCCCGTAGAGAAACATACACTTCCAGCTTGGTGTCTGACAACAAGGCCCTAGATTCCCAGGAAAGTGCCCGACAAGGCCCTGACAACTCCCCAGAAGACAAAGGACAACAGGATATGTTCATTGTTACCAGGAGTCTGTCAATCAGCAGGAGGGCCAGAGTGGCCACCCTCTCCCTAGTCTGTACATTGCGTGGCTAATATGTGACAGGAATAATTCAGAGAAATAACAGTCTTGGTTTTTGAGACTTACAGAATCTGAAATACACCCCTGGTGACTAAGAAATCAGGATAGGATGAACACCATCCACCCTTTAGCACAGGAAGAACACCCATGGATCTGGGCACACCCATGACCACAGACAAGCCACCCAAACTAGATCAGTTTTCCAGCAAAGACACAGGACCATCTTTCTTTTTGCAGTTTGCTTCCTTGTCTCAACACATTCTCTCAATGTGATTGGACCTAATGTGAATTGAAAAGTCAACTTTAGTTCCAGTGACAAAGTCTATGTTGTGGTCACCTTTGGATGATTTAACAATACTGTCAAAGGCATGCACTTTAACTCTGCGATGCTGGCAATGTTCAATATCTCCCTTTGAGTAATTAGCACTAAACCTAACATTGCGTCTTTCCCAATACACATATTAAATTCAAATGAAGTAAAACAAAAGTTGAACAACCTAAAACAAACAGGCATAAACTGCATGAAAGAGCTATTAAAAAAAATCCTGTCACCTGTAATTCTTTCATTGCCTTAAAACATACTTGAATGTTGAGGAAAACATGGTTGAATACTGAGGCTAAGATGTGATAACCTAATTTTCAAGAGGCCAAACTATTGTTCCTAATCCCAGGACAAATGGAGAGGCCCTCCTGATATCAAGATTCACTTTCCTAGCTTCAAACATGGACAGGGTTGGTGATGGGGAAATGAGGGGGTGGGGGAAACTTAACCAAAATGATGGATGTATGATGTAGGCTATCCTTCAGCCCAGCAACCCAAGTAAAAAATTACCCCTGCCCTGCTGTCGCTTCTGCAACCAGCAACACCAGCATGATGGTGCTCAGTTCTCACTGCACCAATGATGTCATGGACACATGATTATTCATTCTGAGCTAGAAAGTAGCAATATATATGTGCTCTCAAAATCACAGGTCTAGGGTGGCAAGAACAGATCAGAGCCTAGTTGCCTTGGTTGAAACACTTAAATGATCAAGAACTATACTTGGCTGCCTCCGAGCTCACAGGGACAGCTTACCATTTTAAGGATCAGATGAGTCCAACCACAAGCAAGCTCAACAACACTTCAGGCTGCATGTCAGTGCATTGCTTGAATGACCTAAAGAGGAGTCATATGACAGACTTGGGCTTCTAAAACTCACTGCATCCTTTAATGAAGTCAGGCAGGCGAGACTTCCTGAGACAGCTCATCCAACAGCCATATAACTGTGCCATGTGGGGCCATGTGACAGGCTGCAGGCTGACTCAGAAGAGCAAGGAAGGGGCATTTCTGAATCACCATGACCACATCCTGCCCCTCCCTCAGCTGTTCCCTAGAAACTGTCAGTCAGTCTTCTGGGTGAGGTTTCCATCTGAAGTCCAGGTATACTCCATGTAGTAAATGCCTGTGACCCTGGATCCCTCTTCCAGGAACCTTTGGCCCTGATTCTTCAGAGTAATGTATGTGTGAAGCTCTCTGTGGGAAAGTGTGAGGCTGATGTCTGTACACACAGACTTGGGGTTGGATTTGAGGGAATTTTTCACATTGTGTTTTGATGGGTACAAAACCCAGTATCTATCTCCACTCACAAAAATCCCTAAAAGATAGCTTGAGCTGATTTAACTCAGAAAGAAAATTGCTGAAGAATACCAATCAGATGACCACTTGGAAGGAATGTGTTCTATCTGAGAATTATAAGACTCATGGTCATTACTGATGAAGGCTAAGCAAGCCTCATCCTTGGTTAACTCACCAGAAAAGAATGTGTAGCAGCCAAGTCAAAATCCTCCCAGACACCTTCAGATTCAGAATAAGAGGAATGCTCAAACTTTTTTCTTGGGAAAGCCAAACTCATAAAATTAGTACTTGCTGAGTGGGAATTAGGATTTGAAAATATTGGGTACTTAGTACAGTATACTGAAGAATTTGAAATTCAGAAAAGCCTGAACATTGTTTCAAAGGCAAGAAATAATTTATAAATGTTTTTTTGATCTAATAAAATACTTGCAACTTTTAAAGAGGGTAGATTTGCATGCAGTGTGATAGTATTGACCGAAAATCCTAAATATTCTAGTACGGACTAACATCACTTTGGCTGCGACAGGCATTTTATATGTCTGTTCACGTTTTTATTTGGTTGATTGGTTTTGGTATTTTGCTTTTGTTTTTTTTATTTTGTTTTATAAAAAAAGAAGTCATTGGCATTTTGACAGGGATTGCCTTCTCTCAGGAGTGCTTTGAACAGTGTGGGCATCTGATGCAGGTTATCTTCAAATCCATTAACTTGGGTGTACTACCATTTAATTGTATTTTCCTCTAATTATTTTCCTTGGTGTTATATAGTTTTCAGTTTATACATTTCACCTACATGATGTTATGTTCCTAATTCCTTTTTGGATGGCTTACTCTTGATGCACATCAATGCTAGTGATCTTTATGTACTGATTTTCTGTCTTATACCTTTTCTAAACTTGTTTATTTGTTCTAACAGTATCTTGGTGGCGTCTTGAGGAATTTTGTAATTATAATTACATTGTCACCAGAGACAATTTCGCTTCTTCCTTTTCTGTTAGGGTGGTTTTGATATCTTTCTCTTGCCAAATTGCCCTGGTAAACTTTTATTGTGAAAATAACCCTTCTCTTTTTTCTATTCTTAAAGTAGAAGTTTTTGCCTCTCAGCACCACATCAGTTGTGAGCTGGACATGCAGAGAGTCTTTCTTCTGGACCTAATTTGCTCAGTTTTAACCAAAAGGACCTTGAATTCTGTCACTTTTTCCTGCATCTAATGATATGATTGTGAAATGTTACAGTTTGAACCTGAATGGCCCACACTGGCTTTTGAAGGCTTGGTCCCCAGATGGCAGTGTTATTTGGGGATGCTGTGGTAAGTCTGGGTGTTAAAGACCTAAGTGGAGGAAGCAGATCAGCAGAGGGAGGTCCTTGGTGATGAAATGTAGGTGGAATATATTCAAGTTCCCCACCAGAAAATGCTGGTGGACTGAAAAGCTGATCTCAAACAGAGCTGAAAAACTACAGCCAGCTCTCCCTGAGGCAGAAAGAAGCTGGTAAGCAGAAAAAGCCTCAGCAAAGCAGCAAAAGGCCAAGTACTAAAACCTGTGGCTCAGCTTTTGCCTAGAGGGGTTCAACCAGTTCAAACAGTGGCCTGAATGGAACTGTGACCAGCCTCAAAGACTGAGGCAGAGCGGCTGAGTGGCTAATACAAACTGAGTAAGTTGGCTTACAGACAGCTGAGGCCTTCCAGAGAGAAGAAAGCCTCAAGCTTCATTTAAACGGAAGCTGCTTTAGCCAATTTATCTTAAAGGACCTACATCTGAGATATTCCTAAAGAAAGACTGTTGACTAAGTGCCTTAAAGGATCTACTCCTGAGGTGTTCCTGACAACTGAGAACCTGCCCCAGAGACTGTATCCTTTCAAAAGGTTAGGATTAGTTGTTAGATAATAGTTGTTATAGTTATTAATAGGCTTAGTTGTTAGGTAACGGGGTTATAGTCATTCTTAGGGCTAGTAGTCAGGTAATTATTTATATTGATTGTAAGTGCATATAGTTATTAATAAATATATACTGGATAATTAAAATAATCATCTTCAGGTGGAACATAGGACCTTCCTTGGAATATAGGACCTGTCACTTCTTGTCTCACTTTGCTTCCTGTCAGACTGCAATATGAACAGCTGCCTCTGCCATCTGCTCGGACCGCTATGATATTTTCCTTTCTCCAGCTCCTGGAGCCAGGCAACTACAGACTGAGACTTACGAAACCGTGAACGAGAATAAAATTTTTCTTCCTTGTTTCTGTCAGGCATTTTTGTTACAGCAATGCGAATGTAACTAATACAGATGATATGCATATCCTTCATACTGTAAATGTGATACATTGTATTTGAACTGTCCTTGTAGCTGAGGGACAAATCTCACTTTGTCTAGGTGAATTATCCTTTTAATGAGTTGCTATATTTGGTTTGCTAATATTTTGTTGAAGACTTCTCTATGTATAGTTGTCAGAAATATTGGCCTATAATTTTTGTTTCTTGTAGTATCTATATTTGGCTTTAAGATCAAGATGATGCTGGGCTCACAAAATGAATTCAGAAGAATTTTCTGCACTTGAGGATTTTCTTCCCACCTTAAAAAAAAAAAAAAAAAGATAGTCTCTCATTAAACTTGGAACTCTCTATATCAGTCCCAGGGCACTCTTCTGTCTCTGCCCATCCAGCACTGGAATTACAAGCATGTTGTCATGCACAGCTTTCTGTATGGGTGCTAACAATCTGAAGCCAGCTCCTTACATTTAAATGGAAAGTGCCCTACCCACTGAGCCATCTCCTCACCCCCATTTGTGATTTTATCTTTTTTCTTAGCCAATAAAGTTAAGTGTTTGTGTGCTGGCTAGTTTTTCTCACAAACCTGGACATACCTAGGAAAAGGGAATGTCAACTGAGGAATTGCCTCTATCAAACTGGCCCATGGACATGTTTGTGAGGCATTTGCTTGGTTGCTGATTGATATGAAAAGACCAGGTCTGCTAAGGGTTGTCCCTTCCCTGAACAGGTGAGCTGAGGCTGTAAGAGAAAGCTGGATGAGTAAGCCAGGAGAAGGAAGCCAACGAGCAGCATTCCTCCATGATCTCTGAGTTCCTGCTGCAGATTCCTGCCTCAAGTTTCTGCCCTGGCTTCCCTCAATGTTGGACTATAACCTATAAGCTAAAAATAACACTTTCTTCCCCTAAGTTGATTTTGGTCAGTGTTTTATTACAGCAATAGAAACCAAATTAGAAAAGTGTGCCATTTTTTTCTCTTTTCAAAAAAATCAAATTTAGTCTTACTGATATTTTTCTCCATTATTTTTAATACTCTATTATTCCTGTTCTGATCTTTGCTATTTTTTCCTCCTCGCCCTTTTAAGTTTTGCTTTGCCATTTTTCTACTTTCTCTAGAGATAAGAATATTCAAGGTTTTTTTTTTAAACCATTTAGTGCTATTAACTTCCCTCATGAATTTTGGCATGCTGTGTTTCCATTTCAGTTTGACTCGGGACTTTTTCTGATTTCCCTTTCAACGTCTTCCTTGACTCATGTTCAAAATATTGCTTAATCTCCATGTAAATTTTCTGACAGCCTTCCTGTTGCTTTCTAGCTTAAAACCATGGTGACAGGCAAAGATACTTGACATGAGTCAGTTCTCTTAAATGATTCAGACATTGTTTTGATGCTCAGTCTATCCTGGAGAATGGACTGTGCTGGAGAAGAATGTGTACCCACCCTCCTTCTGTTTGTTGGGATTTTCCTCTCTCAGAGTTCTATTTAGTTGAAAGCTTGATTCTAACCCAATGTTCCTTGACTACCTTTCTACCTGAGTGATCTGCCCATTGTTGAGTGTGAGACATGGAAATTCTCCCACTCTGTTGTATCACAGCCTATGTCTCCAGATCCAGAAATATTCTCTTTATATTTAGCTGTACCTATGTTGGGTATATGTGTAATATTAAGAGCTTCTTGCCTCACCTTCTTTATCATTGTATAATGACCTTCTTTTTCTACTTTTACAGTTTTTTTATATGTGTATTGTGTGTGCATCTGTTTAAGTGTATGCCGTGTGTGTGTGTGTGTGTGTGTGTGTGTGTGTGTGTGTGTGTGTGCTCTCTCTGTTTCCTGCAGAGGCCAGAAGGTGTCAGAACCCACCAAATGAGAGTCATGGTGGTTGTGGACCATCCTTCATGGGTGCTGGGAGCTGAACTCCATTCTTTGGAATAGCAGCAAATGCTTCTAACAACTCACCTACCTCTCCAGCCCTGTTTGTTTTACTTGGAGCCCATTTAACCAATATAAGCACAGGCTATAGTTCTCTTCACCTCCTTCTCACTCTCTCCATTTGCACTTAAATATCTTTTCCTCTCTTCATTTTCCACACATGCCTCTGTTTCTTTGGAGACCATTATCTGGCTTTATTTCCTTCCTTGGGTGTTACAATCCCATGGTCTTGCATTCATGCCTGGGCACTTCAGGAGGCAGACCCTTCTTCTGGCCTTTACTACTATTTTTGCAGGGATGGATCTACACTGGTTAGCCTGAGTTTCCAGATGGCCAGCTAGCTGGTTGTGGCCATTGACAGGGAATGCTTGCTCTCAAGTTCTCTGACTGGGCCTCACCTTTGCTCTAAAGTCAAGTGAAGCCAAGGGCTGAGTTATGTTCTCTGGTGAGACCTTGACTGGACTCTGACGTCAGACAGGATTGGTGGCTCGGCACTGTAATTGTTGCCAATCATTCAGGATCACAGACTGGATTGTCTACCAGGCAGTACAACAATTAGCATTCTGTAGTTGAGTAAGGCTACCCACTAGACTGAGGTAGAACCACTGCCTGGAATGGCTGGATCCAGAGGTTACACTCCATAAAAATCCATGGTTGAAGCTTGTCTCCTTGCCTGGGTGGAACCCCAGACTCCAGACTGGTAGATCTTTCATCTGTGTTTCTATAAGTGACCAGCGTGGCTCTGTGGGTGGGCTATGCTGTTGGCTGTTTTCTCTGACCCAGCACCAGTGCAGACAGCAGCACACAGCCGCCTCTGTGTTCCTTAGGTTCTCCCCTTTCTTATTCTACCTGACCCTGGAGGCCTCGCCCTGCAATTACCCACAGTGTTTCCCTTGAGGGGAGACAGGAATGCACTTCCTGGTAGCATCTTAAAATGGTAAGGAAGCTAGCTAACTGTCTACTGGGCTCTTTTCTCAATGTGGAAACTGT
Organism: Lophiomys imhausi; assembly: GCA_907164525.1. Classification (NCBI taxonomy): domain Eukaryota; kingdom Metazoa; phylum Chordata; class Mammalia; order Rodentia; family Muridae; genus Lophiomys; species Lophiomys imhausi. The sequence continues at coordinate 4,076,240 of CAJQZJ010032488.1, forward strand.
AGGTTCCACCTCTCTGTGTCAAGAAAGAGGAAGGTCAGAGGTTAGAGAGGAGGCCATGTGATCTGAGACTTTCTTCTTACCCTTCTATATGACTCTTTTGTTTTGGATGATTTCAGGTTGTCTGGGCTATGAAGGTTTCCCAGGTTCGTTCTCAAGATTGGGGTTTTCACAAAGGTGTTCTTGTCTGTGGTAATTTGATGGTCACACTTTCCACAGTGGAGAGATGGGGGCATGGAGCCCTTATTCTGCAATCTTGCTGATGTTACTTCTTCCATGTATCTCTGTATAAACTTGTAATTTTCCTCCTGCAGCCTGCGAACACCAAATTAAACTAAACATAGCATAATTTTATATAAGCAGCACTTTGAACTATTTCCAGAGAATCTGGGAAGACTAATCAATGAAATAAATGATATATAAAAATCAGGGGTAGGAAGCTGGTTTAAACAGAGGTACCAAAGAAGCTAAACACTAAGCTGAAACCTGCAGCTTCTGAGTTGCAGCTCTATCTACAGGCCAAATATAGTTACTCTCTTCATTGATCATTGGACAGATGACAAACCAACAGTGGTTACTGTGTGCCTACTGTGCGTCATACCCTATGCTAGAAGCTAGACTATGTCAAAGTTTACTTCTAAAGAGTTAGCTTAAAGGGCAAACAACTACACATGCTGTAGCAGTGGTCCAGACCAGGGGCTATCAGACAGAGGAAGGAATGGACCCTGTTCGGCATCCTAGAGATTGAACCTTGACCTTCATTCACACTAGGCAAGCATTCTACCACTGACCTACATCCCCAACCCCATAAAGATGCTGGTCTATCTGGGGCCTGGAGAATGAGCAGAAAATGCCTAAAAAGCCCTCTAGATGGTTTTTTTGTTTGTTTGGTTGGTTGGTTAGTTTTGGAGGTCCCCCCCCCACTCATGCAAAATTCTTGTTATGCTATTATGTATGATGAATATAGCTTATCTAAAAACAAAGCAGAATCAAATCAATGCCAAAAAAGTCACTAAATATTCCAAAGAATAACAGGCATGACTATGTAGCTTGAGACATTGATGGGCATTCTTTTTTTTTTTTTTTTTTTTTTGGTTTTTCGAGACAGGGTTTCTCTGTGTAGCCCTGGCTGTCCTGGACTCACTTTGTAGACCAGGCTGGCCTCGAACTCGCAAAGATCCGCTTGCCTCTGCCTCCCAAGTGCTGGGATTAAAGGCATGTGCCACCACTGCCCGGCTTGATGGGCATTCTTTATCCTGCACTTTGGACAAGAAAATAACATAGTAATAAAATAATCTATTGTTGGTGCTGGTTTATTTGGTAATAGCTGGGATATTTTTTCTCTTTTCTTTATTTTTTTCTATCAAGGAACAGATCCAAACTGAACAAAAGATTAAGTAGATACACAAAGGTGTCTGATTGTAGACATGGAAATGATCAGTAAATACTCTGTGCATCTCGGCTTTAGGTCAGGCTGCTCTACTACTATTTGATTTTTTTCTTAACATAGTTCAGAAAGATTTCTACAGCTTTCCCTGGAAATATGTCTTCTGTCATCATTGATCTTAGATCTCACCTCTTATGTGAAATACAGTACTTTAATGTGCAATTACCAGTTAAAACAATATGGAAACCCTAAATACTATGACAGGATTGTTCAAAAGCTTGACTTGTTCTGAAGAAGTAGTTTATCACCACAAAGTCTATGAGCTGACTTCGGCCCCCCAGGTATGTAACTCCATCTGCGAATGATTTGTCAAGTGACTACATAGACATCCTTCCATTTGCTCTCTTGGCTGACCATCTACTGCTGTAAGGAATTAAATTTTCTTTTGCCATTTTAGTGGGGAAAGAGCACAATCAAGATGACAAGAAGAAATTTTTACTTTAAAAAATGAATAAGAAGGTCCCAGAAAAGTCAGTTCTCCTCTTCCACCCTCAGATTCCATTGCTAAGGTCTTAAGAACAAACACCCCTGTCCACCACTTTCTAACCTTCCTCACATTTAAAACTAGTCAAGTGAACTCACCGCTTATATATTTGTGTAACAATATTATGCAGTTTTGTTAAAAGCATGTGTCGTATTCAATGAAGATGACTTTCATTTCAATTCCATTCTAATAATTTAGTTCTCTCTCTAATTCCTGTAAACATTCCAGTCCTTCCCACCACCCTCCAAGAGGATGGGCTTTGGTATGCTGAGAGTCCTGTTGTGAGATGTAGGATGAACTCTGAAGGTTTTCACCATGTAATTTGGCCACAAAAGGGGAACAGAACAATCTTGAACTTGCATTAGTACTGAAACTTTCCAGAACTCCTTCTAGCCTTCTGACTTATAACCAACCATTTCGCCAAACTCTGAAGGTAGCATTCAGTAAGTGTTCAACTGGAGCCAACTGAGTCATTGGTTTTGTGACCTATGGGACACCAAGGGAGGATTTTAATTCATCTCAAATAACAGGTTAATTGCATATGATTGCCTAAGAACAGAATAAAAGACTGGGATGAAGCCGAACGTAACTGTATTAAAGACCATCAGAACACTACTACTAACACATCTGTCCCTGGAAGTGCAGCCATCTCTAACCTAATAATTTTTAGGAGCCCTAAAACCAGAGCATCTCTTGACAGCCAGAATGTCTTCCAGAATAAACTCATCCTGACCGAGTCCTTGGCAACCAGCAAAAAGATTGCCACATCAAGTGACATTTCAGTAGTGTGTTCTTAATTCCTAACTGGCATGAAAAAAATACATCACATTAAAGAAAGTATAAAAGTCTCTTTTAGGTTTGCCCACGAAGAGAGAAAAGGAAATAAACAAGGAAGCAAGCAAAGAAGGATGACAGATACAAGATGATGGACAAGTTAATTTGCTTGACTATGGTAATCACTTCACTGTGCATATGTATATCAAAACATCATGTTGGAAGCCTTTAACATATACAATAAAAAACTCCAACACGTTATTTGCATTTTTGTCATCATGTCTTGAATCAGACAAAAAAAAAATCTCTTGCTCTGTTATTTGGAAATCACTAATGTATACAACAGCACATGGAACCTGTCAAATTAATCTGAAGTATTTCAGCATTGTATTTTGAAGATGGCTGTATCTCTCTTATTACTGAGGCCTGCTGGCTGTGGTTATGAAGTCCTGCATTCCTGAGCATTGTCACTTACAGAGAGGTGGTGATGATGTCCTGCTGGGATGTTAGGAAGACTGTAGTAGAGTACAAGGGAAAGCTGGGAACTCTACTCCATGAACATGTGCAGTCCTACAGCCACACCCTCATGCTGCTCTGGGCAACTTCTTTAAGCCTAGCTCTACAGCCTGTAGGAATCACTTCTCTATGAACATGCCTGCTTGCCTTGAACTCTTTTTTGAAAGCACACACTGCCTTGATTAAGGTGCAGCTCTCCTTTTACTGCATTCTCAGTAGTTCTCAACCTTGGGTTGTGATCCCTTGGGGATATGCTGAATATCAGATGCTTGTATGACAATTCATAACATTATCAAAATTACAGTTATAAAGTAGAATGGAATAATGTTATAGTTGAGGGTCATCTCAACATGAGGAGCTGTATTAAAGGGTGGAAGTGTTAGGAAGGTTGATAACCACTAGGTTATATACTCCTTCACTTCATCTGAGTAAGAGGCCTTTTCAGTCCCACCTATGCATGAAAATGACTGAAGCACCATTTCCCCAAACTTCAGGTATGCCTTGCCTCTCTTGCTATTTCTTCTCCCTTTCTTTTCAGGGTCCTCTTAGAATCTTCTTCCTTTTTTATCACCCTCTCAAATGTGACATTCCTTGGCTCAATCTCAAAACCTATTCTTGTCTTTTCTTCTTGAAAATTTATATCTTACTCCACAGCAGAAATGATTATCTACTTGTTAATGAATCCCAAATTTCTAAAAAATATGCAAAACATTCCTTTGGTATTCTGGGAACTCTCACATTTGTCTATGGAAAGCTCAAAATCAAAATTAAAAAGTACAGAGAACACCAAAAGATTGATTTTTTTAATGAATATAAATGACCAATAAATACACAAGAAATATCTTCAAAATATACACTCATCAAAATGAACTATTTTTCCAATGGTAAGATTAACATGGATGAAACAGGTGTGCAATGTAAAGCCAACATTTTCATTCACTCTTAAAAGTGCAAATGAGAACAGTACCTTGGAGTGTGATTAAACAAATATCTATTGGACAAATGTTGTATTTTTACCTCCTATTCAAAATGGTCTTCTAGAAGTCAAGCCTGTCTACCGTACTTAACACACTGTGTGTGTACACAGTGTATACTATGAGTCCCTCAAACTTAACATGTCTGTCAATGAACTCAGTTTCTTCTCTTCAAACCTGGATTTTCTATCTCAGAAATGCACTATCATCCATCTACTTACTGCTAAAATCAAAGCATACTCTAAGTCTTGTTTACTTTTACCTTGTCTGATCTGAAAGCCAAATCTTACCCTGGGGGAGGAAGATTTTCTTGCTAAAAATCTCTGGAAATCTGGTGTTCCCTCCTTTCCGGATATAACCTCTACTACTGTGCCTGTCACCATGATCTCTTTACTATCTAAATAGAACTCCAGTCTCATCCTTTTGGGAATATTTTTCAGTTTGTAGAAAGATAGTGACACCCTCTTCTGGCACAGACATGTACATGGGAAGGAGGAATAGCAGAGGAAGGGTGGAAGGGAAGGAGAGAGAGAGGGAAAGGGAGGGAGGGAAACAGAGAGAGAGAGAGATGGAGAAACACAGAGAGAAAGAGAGAGCACATATTCACATAATAAAGAATGACAGACAGAAAGAAAAAAGAAGAAAGGAAGGAGGGAAGGAAGGAAGGAAAGGATTCTCCAAATTAAGAAGAGGTATGTATTAACTTTGTGTTACAACAATATAATACTTGAGGCAGCTCATCTTATAAAAACCAAATCTTTAGTTAGTTCATAGTTTTGGAGATTCAAAGTAAAAGTTCTGGCAATCCCATTGACTTGGTTCAGTTCCAGTCAGGCAGGAGGATTGCCACAAGTTTGCACCGGTGTTCAAGAAAGTGGACTTATCTCAGGCAGGAGAAGAGAGGAAGCATGGGTGGGGCCACGCTTGGTCTTTCTGTGGGAACTCCTCAAAAATTGTCAAATGGGGTCCATGCAGAAAACATCAGACTCTCAATGACCTAAGGACCTTACCTCCCAAAGATTCTACCATTTCTGAACAAGAACATTTTGAGGATCAAGGTTTTAAACAATAGACACTTATGGGACACAAACCATAGCAGAGGATTGGATACAGCAGTAGGTTCATCCTAGGCTTCCATATTCCATTTGTCTTTTTGTGTGCATATTTCCTTTGGGCAATGGGAAGAAACTCCTGTAGATCCAAATGTTACGCTTTAAGCCAGAAATCTCCATAACTACCCTAGGTTCCTGATGATGTGGATTTGCCTCAGCCAGCTCTGTCTGTTGTGCTGTGAAGATCAAGAAGGCAGAGCAATACTAGGGATGGGACATGGGGATCCTCTTTCCTGTGGCCATCTGCATAGGGAAGCTGCAGCTTGGTGAGTTATGGTCAACCACAAATGGAGTGTAGAAGGTATATCTTGTGTGTTGTATGGATGCATCTACCTGTCAATAAAGGACCTATGGTTTATAGGAAAGGGTAGAATAGTAGGTGGGACATCTGGTAGGCAGAAAGGATTCTGGGATAGTACCAGGTCAGGTAAGACTGGTCAGGAAGATGGAGGAGGATGAACGAATGGCACCTGAGCAGAGGCAGAACTTAGACTAGAAAAATGGGTAAAGTTACAAGCTAATCAGGGAATGAGCCTAGCTGTATGGCCCAGGTACTTGTAAATACATTTTGAGTCTGAGTCATTATTCTGGGAGCTTGGGACTAGGAAGAAAAACACCCACTTTTTACAATGAGAGAAACAGCCATCAGGTAAGTGGCTAAGGGCCGGTCGGATAAGTCTACTACCACCCACCATTCATGCAAAATGACGAAGTGTCTAGGGGAAACAGATGTACTGTCGCTTGGCTAATGGTTACTTCTTACAGTAACTAATATCTACTTCATACAGTGAAAAGGTCAGACCCTGAAAATGCACTAGTGGGTGCAAATCTGTTTCTACACTTGCTGGTTGGATGATGTTAGACAAGTTGATTTATCTTTAAAAACATAATTAAGTTTTAAGTGAATGAATCAGTAATTTAGAACAGTACCTGGCATATTATGTCCCCAATTGATGTCAATTATTGTTATCATCAAAAGTAAATGGGGGCTGATGAGATAGCTCAGTGGGTAGAGACACTTGACATGAAGCTTGGCAACATGAACTTAATTTTCAGGATGTACATGATGGAAGGAAAGAGCTGACTCCTGCAATCTGTCCTTCTATCTCCACATTCACACTGTGCAATATTCAACATGTGCATACCACACACACATAATGAAATACTGTAAATGTTTTTTTTAACAGTAGCAGAAAAAATCCTTTCCCTTAGGCTGAGTGTGCACAAATTTGATCACCATCTATCCACAGTAAACTTGTTCAAATGGGTTAAAGAAGGAAGCTAGTAAAACCAAAGTCGAGACTTTGAGCCCTAACTGGTTTTGTGCTGTACAATGACCTTGACTATAAACTATAGTTAATTCTAGTCTGCTACTTCACCAGGACTCGCAGGTGCTCTAAAGGGAGATTTTGGATCCTTCAAAATTCACCGTCACTCCTGGGATAATTACTCAAGAAACATGCCCTTATGTGGTGGTTTGGAAGCATCCTGTTTACCCAGGAGAAACTATTTGTCATCATGGAACACACTATTTGGTGAAACAAATGACTTGATCAAATGGGGTCCATCCAACAGGTAGGGAGCAGATGGAGCAGTGTGTCCTTCCTTCACACACTGATTCCCCTACTTTGCTAATTGTTATATGTCCTGGATATTGAGGTAGCAATTTTGCTTTGTTTTGTAAGTATTAGCTTAAATATGGCAAGCTGCTTCTAAAATCCATTTTCCCTAAACTCTCCCTCTGGATCATCATTCCAATGTGCTCACTTGACTGTAAATCTCTACTACTTGATTTAGGAGGCAGGCATGAGCCCCTCTCACACACACAAAGCATGAAAATGACTTGCAGTGTGAAAAGGATCATATCATAGCCAGTATTACATCAATGGTCAATCTGTAATTAAAAGCTTCATAAGCATTGTCTTTATGAAAAGCAGGCCTTTGGGGGAGATGTCTTATTTCAAATATACAATGTCCTGTCTCTTAGCTAAGCACATGTATTTTAAAGAACTGCTATGCAATTAACGTATTTGGAACACATGACTGATTAAAAATAGCAGCACCGTGAAGTTCTAGCTTTGTTCTTTTGCCAGTTTTGAAGCTCTGTGAGAAGAAAGGATTTAATTATCATAGTGACTAGATAGAAGCAATGCTTATGTGTTTTTGTCTGCTTTCTCTCATGGAGTTTGTTTGGTTTTTCAAGACAGGGTTTCTCTGTGTAGCCCTAGCTGTCCTGGAACTCACTCTGTAGACCAGGCTGGCCTTGAACCTCTGCTTCTCCAGTGCTGGGATTAAAGGTGTGCACCACCACTGTCAGACTCCAAAATATGTTTTTTTTTTAATTCTGTGTGGATAGGTGTTTTGCCTGAATATATTTCTGAACAACATGTTGTATGTGCTTGGTGTCCTTGGAGGCCAGAAGAGGGTGTTAGATGCCTTGAGATTGTAGTTAGAGATAGTTATGAGCCACCATGTAGGGGCTATTTTTTATTGAAACTTTGTTATATTTTATTTGTATTTACCCAATATTTAGAACGTATTATCAAGCCGCAGATAAGTGAATAGCTGAATATTTTAAATACATAGAAAATTTGGAAGGTAATATAGGAAAATATGTAGTTTTAACATTAAATGATAAGTATATATAATTTAACTGCAGAAAATAATTAAAACTCTATTCAATAAAAGACACTAGTCAAAGCATAAGGGCTGAATTAAGTCTACTACAATCTAATTACCTTCCCTGGGCAGGAGTAGAGATGGTGAGGAGTGTGGCTCTGTGTTCAGTATATACAAGGCCCTAAGTTCCATACCTCATATCACAAACTCCAAAACAAAATAAAACTAATGACTTTGCTTTTAGCGGAAGCTGATTTCTATATGGCCATCTGTTTCTTCTCAGCTACTTTGGTTCCAGGGGAGCTGACTCCAACCAGAGGGGCAGGAGATGTCTGCAGCATGTCTGCTGGTCCAAGGTGTCTGACCTGCTCACAGGGTCTAACTCTGAGACATAGGAATGAAATTCAGCTACCTTCTGATAAATCTACTGGAGGGTGAGCTGTCCCTTCTCTGCTGGACTTGGTGCTGGAATCATAGAACACTGGACCTTCAGAGTAAAACCCAAGAGTGAAGCAGTCATTCCAGCACAGAATGTGGACACCATAAAGGTAGGAATTGTGTCTATTTGGTGGACACAGCTGGTAGATATTTGTTAAATGAGTTGCTGGTGTGTGTGTGGGGGGGGGGGGGAAGAAGGGCAGGAGAACGTAGAGTGTGAAGAGTCTTAATAACATAATTTGAACTGTGACTGCCAGTGGTACCTGACATCATTCTGTCCCTTGACTTTTTAGCTCTACTAACTGATACTGGTTTTGGTTTTCTTTTTTCTAGTACAGGGGGTTGAAACAAAGGCCTTGGGAATGATGTGCAAATGTTCTATACTAAACTATCACCAACCTTTTCCCTGTTTTTTTTTTTTCTTTGTTGGGTTGGTCCATTTGATTTTGGTTGTTTACTGTTTTGTTTTCTGTAATGTTGAGTTTTGCTGTTGTTTATTGTTTTGTTTCTGTTTGTTTGTTTGTTTGTTTGTTTGTTTGTTTGACTCAGGGTTGTCCTAATTTTCCCAGGCTAGCCTCAAACTCACAATACTCCTGTCTTGGCCTCCTGAATGTGGGTTACACTGATTCTGCTGGATTTGCTAGCTGGGAAGCTCCAGGCATCCTCCTGCTTCTGCCTCCCCAGTCCTGGCATGACTTGCCTACCTTTTGTTGGAGATCAAACTCAGGTCCTCATGCTTGTGTGACAAGCAGTTTACTGACTGAGCCTCACCCAGTCCACCATTGAACTGTAAACAGGCCAAATAAAGCCTGCTTTTCTCAACTACCCTTTGTCAGGCGTTTTGTTGCGAGAACAAAAAAAGGTAACTCATTCAGAGACTGATCTCTTATTGGCAGGATAAAGCCTATTTACACACTCAGGATGCCCTAGGCACATGGTAACATGCACGTTTATATAAATGAATAGTGTGGGTTACAGCTTACACTATTACAATCATACTCAGACTCTTCATGGACAACCATGATAAGGAAATACTTACTACTCTAGAGTAAGCTGGAAGCCTAGGTTCCCAGGACTGTACCGAACACCGACACACTTTGATCTTCTCACACGCATACGGCTTCCTGCATGTCTCTGAGATACGGTGGTTAAAAAGGCTCGGGGTGTGTCTACATCCTTGGTGCATCCATCTTTCTCATGCACACACTGGTTTCTCCTCTTCTTCATGCTGTTTTCTAAACTTTCCTGGCATGGTCCTCAGTTGGATCAATCAGACAGTTACACTGGCAAGTAAATGGAAAGACATGGGTGAGCTGGACTTGGTGACAAAATTGGCAGTTAAGCACCAGCTATAATATGATGCAATGCATATTTAACTACGACTGTTTCTAATTCTGCTGCAATGGAAGCCCTTATTTATGCATCCCTGCATAATGTATCAGATAATTTCCTTTGGACAAACATGTTGAAGAATCTTGACTCATAAGTAAAATTTTATTTAGAAGAAAGGTGGTTTGAGTTCACACAGCAGCAGCAGCAGCAGCAGCAGCAGCAGCAGCAGCTGGCTGTGAGCGCAGCTCTGTCTCTGTTCTCTCCGCCCAGTTGATGTTGCAGTGTTTCTAATCTATGTTGGATTATACACTGAGCTTTAAATTCCACTATTTTGTGTTTGGAGAACTTTTACCTTTCCAGTTCCCTTAAAATCGTTCAATCTGTTGGATGCAACTTCTAAAGCCTCTCTTTGAGCAAGACATCTATCTGTAAGCTTTATGAAGCTTCCTTTACCTGCTTGGAGTACACTGATTTACACATGGCCCCCATCACAGGAATTTCAGTTCACAGATTATGTCTTGTCTATTTCAGTTCTTTTTACTGTTTTAATTAGAATTTTGCATAAAGCATGTGTTCAGTAAATTTCTTGCTTAGATGTATTTTAGTTAGATTGTGTCTTATCCATTTTCTGCTGCTGCCACAAAATTCATGAGACTGAGTAGTTTATTAAGAAAAGTGAAATTAAGAAAAGAAATATCTCATAGTTCTGAAGGCTGAGAAGGCTAGGAGATACTGACAGATCTAGAGTCTGGTGATATAATAGTCTCTGTTTGCGTGGTAGAATCTTGAACCCTGCAGCCCTTGGAGAGGAGGAAGCTTGTCCTCCTATGTAGAAGAACAAAGAAGAGGCAGGGAAGCATTAATCACACCCATGAAGGCAAAATCAACACAGTCTAACTAACCCATGAAAGCTCTATTTCTTTATAGTGTTAGAAAGCCAATCAAACCTTAGCGTAAACTTCTGAGCGTTCAAACATTCAAACTAGAATAGACTGTGAAGGATAGAAACACCCAGAGTCTTGTCTCTAAGAGTCACTGACTTCTAAAGTCACTTCTGTATAGCCAAAGATGTGTGTCTCCTCTAACAGAAGTTCAACATTTAGGAGAGAGCGGGTGATTCATTAAACCCTGTCTAATCTCTTCAACATATGCCACACACCCCCACTGCAGCATAGAGTTTCTCTGTATTCACTGCGGACTGGTTCTGTGAATGTTCAAGTGCCTTATTCAAAATGATGTAGTACTTGCATATTACGTTCTTCATACCCTTCTACATACTTTGAATCATCTCTAAGTTAGTTACAACAATACAAATGTCATATAAATAAGTAGTTGTTATACAGTGTTGTTTATGGGATAATGTCAAAAACAAAGACTTAAAATATGGATTAAATGAAAGAAAGAGACTTTAGATTTGTATGTTTATTGTATACAAATACACTTAACTATATAGTTATTTAACTACTATGTTTACTCTGTATATGTATATATATAACTTCAATATTTCTAAAAATATTGATCAGAGAAACTAACTTATATGTGTCCTCAGTACTAAAAAAGAACTTGATACCAAGAGACTAAATGTAATGATTTTTTTTTTTTTTTTTTTTTTTTTTGGTTTTTCGAGACAAGGTTTCTCTGTGTAGCCCTGGCTGTCCTGGACTCACTTTATAGACCAGGCTGGCCTCGAACTCACAAAGATCCGCCTGCCTCTGCCTCCCAAGTGCTGGGATTAAAGGCGTGCGCCACCACCGCCTGGCTAATGTAATGATTTTTAAAATGTTTTTATATTCATGTTTATGGTCTGTTTTTGTGGAAGCCAGAATTAGAAAGAAGTCCAGTGTCTTCCTCTATTACTCCCTACTTAATTGTTTTGAAGTAGGGTCTCTTACTGAGCCTAAAGCTCACAATTCATAGAGAGTAGATGGCCAGCAAGCCCCAGGGATGCTACTGTCTCCCAAGTCATGAGATTACAGGTACACAGTGCCACACCCTGCTTTTTTTTTCCTTTTTTCTTTTTCTTTATTCTTCTCTCATACAATACACCCTGACTACAGTCTCCTCCCTTCCACTCCTCTGAGCCTCCCTACCTCCCTTCTCCCCCTTATTCACTGTTCCTCCATTTCCCTGTCTAATCACCAGGCTTCCCAGGCATATCAACTGAACACTACATAACAAGATACATAAGACTAGGCACAAACAGTCATATCAGGGCTATACAAGGCAACCCAGTAGGAGGAAAGGGTGTCAAGATCAGGCAAAAGAGTCAGAGACACTCCTATTCCCACTGTTAGGAGTCCCACAAAACCTCCAAGCTAAACAACCGCAGCACATATGCAGAGAACCTTGTGCAGTCCCATGCAGGCTCCATAACTGCCTGCTCAGTCTCTGTGAGTCCCTATGAGCCCTGCTTAGTGGACCGTGTTCTCCTGGTGTCCTCAATCCCTCTGGCTCCCAAAACCCTTCTTCTTCTTCTTCTTCTTTTTAATTTATGCACCTACCTTCTGGTAAATAGAAAGTGAACTCCAGCTATTTCCACTTGTGAGTATTTTAAAACAAACTACTTATTTTTCTGTGCCTTGTGTCTGAATGTCACTTATAAATATGTTGAGTAACTATTATACAAGTGACAAAGAAACTTCTAGATTTTACGGTTAGCCTTTCATTTGCATGTACATCTCTATAACACAAAGAAAACAGTGAATTCTAAACTCTAAATTGTAGAATAATTAAATAAACTTAATTCAAACAGCCAAGGATAATCGAGGTCAAGTCACTGAAGACACCCAAGCAGAGGAGAACAAATTGTAAAGGGTGCTTCTCACAAACTCCGTCAGCACTGCAAACAGTTGCAGCGAAGCAGAGATAGATAATTTGATTGGGTAGCCGTTATTATAACAGAAAAATAATGTGGAAAAAAACTGAAATTTTTATCAAGAAATGATGAAAGTCAGCTGTGGAAAGGGGTTCTGCAAGAGCAAGTTTCTTTGTGACAAAGGAAATCATTGTGTAGTGTCAAGAAGATAGTTCAAAAATGGGAAAGCAAGAAAATCCACAACCAAGATGCCACCCTCCCAAAGCAGTCCTCAAGAAGAGACATTTCACTGTGCTGTGGTCTGAACCTGTCTCAAGAAAGCTAGGAATTCACTACAGTACTTTTATGTCTTGTTCACATCACTATTCATCCTTAAAACTATCTCTGAAATTCTGTAAATTTATTGTGCCTCGTGTGTGGATCCACATGCCATGATTTTGTCATTGGCATGGACAAGGGGAACTTGGAGGCCAATTTCAGAAAATATTGCCCCACAATCAAGAATGGTGGCTCACAAGGACACAGTCATTAGAACAAAAGGGCAGCCTTCAGATTGGGAAAAGATATTTACCAACCCCACTTCTGATAGAGGGCTAATATCCAAAATATATAAAGAACTCAAGAAATTAAACACCTAGCCGGGCGGTGGTGGCGCACGCCTTTAATCCCAGCACTTGGGAGGCAGAGGCAGGCGGATCTTTGCGAGTTCGAGGCCAGCCTGGTCTACAAAGCGAGTCCAGGACAGCCAGAGCTGTTAAACAGAGAAACCCTGTCTCGAAAAATCAAAAAAAAAAAAAAAAAGAAATTAAACACCAAGAAACCAAATAATTCAATCAAAAAATGGAGTAAAGAGGTAAACCAAGAGTTTACTACAGAAGAAACTCCAATGGCAGAGAAGCACTTGAAGAAATGCTCAACATCCTTAGTCATCAGGGAAATGCAAATCAAAATGACTCCGAGATTCCATCTCACACCTGTCAGATTGTCAAAGATCAAAAACTCATGTGACAACACATGCTGGCAAGGATGCAGAGAAAGGGGAACACTCCTTCATTGCTGGTGGGAGTGCAAACTTGTACAACCACTCTGAAAATAAATCTGGCACCTTCTAAGAAAATTGGGATTAGTTCTACTTCAAAACCCAGCTATACCACTACTGGGCATAAACCCCAAACATGCATCACAAAATCATAAGGACATTTCCTCAACTATGTTCATAGCAGCCTTATTCGTAATAGCCAGAAACTGGAAACAAACCAGATGCCCCTCATCTGAGGAATGGATAAAGACATTGTGGTACATCTACACAATGTAATACAATTCCACTATCAGAAACAAGGTTATAATAAAATTTGCAGGCAAATGGATGGAACCAGAAAAGATCATCTTGAGTGAACTAATACAGACCCAAAAAGACACACAGGGTATTTACTCACTCATTAGCCAATACATACAAGATCATCATGCTACAATCCACAGACCCAAAGAAACTAAGTATCAAGGAGGACTCAAGGGATAAAGCTTGAATCCCTCTAAGTAGGGAAAATAAAACAGACATTGGAATTGGATGGAGGGAGGGATCTGGGCAGGAACCCAGCGTTGGTGCCATCCCAGAAACCTTATCCAACAGATAATGAGGCAAAGATTGGGGAATCTTGAGGAAGGGCTGAGAGAGGGTTTGAAGAAGCTGAGGGATGAAGGACTCCACAAAAAGCCCACATAGTCAATTAACTCAAACACAAGGTGGTTTAAAGACACTGAACCACCATGCAAAGAGCTTGTAGGGACTGGCCCTAGGCCCATTACACATATGAAGCTAAGGGGCTGCTTGGTCCTCAAGATAGAGTCTATCCTGGACTTAGACTCAGGAGCTCATATTCCTGGAAGAGCTGCCTTCTCTTACCTCAGCCAAGGAGGAAGTTCTTACTCCTAATGTGGCTTGGTGTACCAGGGTGGGTTGGTGATCAGTAGGGAGAAGGGTGTGGGGAGGGTAGGTGGTAGGGTGGGACTGGGAAGAGAGAAGGGGGGGGGAGGGGCATTGGAATGTAAAGAAAAAAAAGAAAATCTTACATAAAAAATTATAAAAATATTTTTTTAAAAAGAATGGTGGCTCATACATGTAATCTTACCACCTTCAAGGCTGAGGCAGGAGGATTGCTATGAGTTTAAGGTCTGCCTAGGCTACATGATGAGTTCTGGGCCAGCCTCACAGAGGCTGATTTAAAAACAAAACCAAACGGAAAGATAATACTTTTATACTAAAAGGTGAATGCCTACAATCTCACACATGACAATGATAAATGAATAATTCTAAATTACTTTCAACACATAAATACTGAACAACATTTATATCTTTGCAGACAAGATATTTCTGCTACCAGAACTCCCTGGTAATGAAAATGATAAAGGTATTGTGTTGATGATGAGAACTGCCGATGGTCATGTACATTTTTCTCCATTTAAAAAAAAATATGTATCTTGAGGTTTGAACTATGAGTTCACTAAAATGTTTTGGTATAAAGCTCACGAGACACATCACCGGGGTTGAGATCTGTGTTCCTTGAAACGCCAAATGTTTTAAAACAACAATGTAGACTAGAATGCCAGGGATATGCAAAACGAAAGTAAGCTGAACTTTGATATTCATTAACCTAATATGCTCTGTTTAACTAGGCTAGACATCTTAAAGGAACCGACAGTCTTGCAAGGTTTCCAGGACTTCCTGTGTTAAATGAGCCACTCTTGGTACTTTCTGTACTTCCACTTCCTATTGAGTTCTGTTAAGCAGCAACTTTATAGTACACAAATATTTAAATAAACTCAGTTTGTGTGATTACTTATTTAGTATTCCACAGATTAAATTTAAAGTGTTTCAATTTTATTTTTATTTTATGTGCATTCGTGTTTTGCCTTCAAGTATGTCTATGCAGCATTTTTGTACAGTGTCTGAGGAGGCCAGAGGAGGATGTTGGATCCTGTGTGACTGGAGTAACAGATGGTTGTGAGTGACCATTTGGGTATGTGGAATTGAACCCATGTCTTCTATAATAGCAACCTGTGCTTTTAACCACTGAGCCATGTCTCCAACCCAAGTTAAATTTTTCTAGAAATTCCTGTGACTTTCCTTACGTTCTCTCTTGGGTACAGAATTTTTACTTTATCTCAAAGGTGATCACCATCACCCCCTTAATTTCTTTAACAGAATATGGAAAAGCAAAACTCTTTCCTGAACAATAACTATAATCACAACTGCAGTGATGATTTTCTGTATATGTGTGTGTGGCATATATACATGTTTACATGGGCCTGAACCTAAATGCACCTCTACATGCACATATGGAAACCGAGGCTGACACTGGGTGTTTTTCTCTCTCATTCATCCTTATTTTTTTTTTTTTTGAAGGAGAATCTCTCATTGAACCCAGAGCTCACCAATTGCCTAGAATGCCTGGCCAGTGGGCTCCCAGAATCCTCCTGTCTTCATTTCCCATATGCAGTATTAGGATTACAGGCACATGCTACCATTCTGACACTGTATATGAGAGCTAGGGACCAGAACTCAGATCCTCACACTTGAACACCAAGGACTTCACTCCCTGAGCCTTTCTCTCAGCACAGACAAAAATAACAGCAGCAGTGCCAGTCTCCAAGTTCTGCTCCTGAAACCAGCTGTCCGTCTCGGGCCTAACTTCAGATGGGGATTTTACCTGACATGGAAATTCTCAAGCTTCAAACCTGCACTCCCAGTCAGAAACTCTGGAGGCTGGCCCAGCAGCCTTTATTTGACAGGCTCTCAGAAGATTCTGGTGATGATAAAATTTGAGAACCTGCCTCAAAATACGAAATTGGTGCCTTTGGGTTTTGTTTTGTTGACAGGGTCTCACTGTGTAACCTGGAAAGCCTGGAACTCACTATATAGGCCAGGATGACCTTGAACTCATGGAGACTCACCTAGTTCTGCTGCCTCTGTTCTGAGATTAAAAGTTTGTGCTACTACACTTAGTTTATTCCACCCTTTGTATAGAGAAAGAAAGCAAGGCTCAGAGAAACTAAAATGGCTTCTAATGATTGGGCCAGAAAGGGAAAAATGGAGGCTTGAACCAGTTTCTTGTGACTCTTTCTTTCCATATCATTGAAGTTACTTTCTTAAATAACTCTAGGGTTGTCGTCATACCTGCCCACTTCTATGTAATACTTTACATGCTGTACACAATGGTCCCACACAATAGAGATGTGACTAAGATAGTAACAGTACACAGCCCTCTCATGGATTCCCTGCATGATTGCTTTTTATTTATTCACCACAGTTTCTCACAGTGAAACAAAACACAAAAATCAACCTGGTTTCCAACCCTCTTTATCCAAAAAAAAGTAAATTTTATTTATTCATAATGTTCTTTCTGCCATCTGAAAATTCGCTCAAACTCCTATAGCAAAAAAGTACAAATATCCTCAATGTCCCTCAGAAGTGTGTGGTCAATCAAGACTAGTCTTCACCAGTGCCCATATTTGTTTATATTTATTATGTATTATGTAATTATAAACTTGTCCACATCCCATTCTCTATAATCAATTATGGATTCATATCAAAGAAGCTTCTTGTAATTTTAGCCTGGAGTAACTCGACATAAACTGGATTAGTCTCACTGGGTGGGGCTGAATTTTCCTTCATAACTTGAAGCACTGTTTCTGGATTCAATTCACTAACAGTGCATATGAAGCTGCTCTCGGGTCTACATTTCAGGATTTTACAGAATGCTTAACGAAGCCCCCAGATCACTTCACTAACTTGGTTGTACCTAGGAATTGTCCTAGGTACCTCCTTTCATCCCCGAAAACAGAAGGAAAGTCTGAAGCGAGAATGTATAGCAGTGGTTTGCAACCTGTGAGTTGTGACTCCTTTGAGGGGAGAACGACCCTTTCACAGTCTCACCTAAGACCACTGGAAAACACAGATGTTTACATTACGATTCATAACAGTAGCAAAATTACAGCTATGAAGTAGCAATGAAATAATTGTATGGTTGGAGGTCACCACAACCTGAGAAACAGTATTGAAGGGTCGCAGCATTAGAAAGGTTGAGAACCCTGATGTAGACCAAGGATAGATCTACTAAATGAGGCAGGGTTTTTCTGTCTAACACTATTGCACATTGTTCTACCAATATCTCCCTCTTTCTTTCATTCAAAAGCTGTTAAAATTCAATATCCTCTAGGAAGCTGCTCATCAGAGCCTTAGGCTCTCCATGTAAAATGCAGACAAATTAGTCTCAACACTGGTTCCTCCATCCCTGAACCCCCATCTGCTTAAAACTCTTGAAATGAGCAAATGGCCAATAGGTAATTAATGAGCTGTGAAATGCCTTCACAGTCAGGTGCCTTCTGTCTGTCAGAGAGCACCTCCCAACTCACCATGTTCTGGAAGGAATAAAAAGATGAGCTACAGAGAAAGAGAGAGATAGATTAATTATGCATATTGAGACAAGCAATGACTAATTCATTTATTAGGCAAGTTAAAATATATAAAATATGAGAGTAAGAGTAGCTTCTAAATACTAAAAACAAGATGTGTAATTTCCAAAATATGCAAAATATTGAGTGATTCATATATGAAGCTTTAAAAGGTGTAGGAAGCAGGATATGGACTAAGGGGAGGTGTATATGGGTTGGTAACTCTGGGAAATATCCACAACACAGCCTGTACTTTGACCCGAGATGAGAAAAAAAGAGAAAAAGAAGAAAAGAAAGAGGAAAAATAAGAGGGGTAACACAATAATGACAGATGCACTTGGTAGGCTGAAGCAACCCAGTTTTGACAGCTGGCCATCTTTTAAAATGTAGATATTATTTGATATAATTACTGTAATGATTAATTTCCATTGTCAACCTGATTGGATTAAGAAATACCTAGAGTATCACTGAGGCACTCCTTTGGGTGTGTCTGCAATGGAGAAAGGACTGCCCTAACCCTGAGCAACCCCACTCCCAAGGAGTGGGGATCAAGAACCTAATAAAAAGAGAGAAAGGAGAAAGCTGCATGAGACAGCTTCCCCTCTGCTTCTGAATTCACCTCTAGGTGAGCAAATTCCCATCACCTCATCTATATATACCGCTTGTTATGAGGCCTATGAGTAACAGTGGACAGTAACAGTGTAATCATTACAAGCTACAGTAAATCCTTCCTCTCCTACATTGCTCTTGCTGGGTATTTGGTCACAACAACGAGAAAACAACAAATGCAAACACTAATTGTTTGTGTTACTAATGGAGAATTCACAAAATAATTCAGACTGTTGGGGCTCTCGAGCTGGAGGTCTGGCCCAGAGGCTGGCACAGGCTGCTCTTCTAGAGAACCCAGGTTAGATTCCCAGGACCACATGGCAAGTCACAACCATCTGTAACTCCAGTTCCAGTGAATCTGATATCCTTTCTGGCCTCTGTGGGTTCTGCACACACATGGTGACCAGACATACAGGCAAGCAAAACACCCATACACAAAAAATAAAAATTTTAAACATTTTATAAAAGAATGTGGAGGTTTTGAGGCAAGTTCACGAAGATCAGCACTTCGATTTAGATCCCAGTGACTGGTCTGCATTGATGACTTCTCTACAGTGAAGGTGCACTAGGGATACAGGGAGAGAAAATAGGCTCTTATTTTGGGACTTGTATTGTTTGGGGGCAGGGTCTCTGTGTAATCGAGCATGGCCTGGAACTCGCTATATAAACCAGGGTGGTCACCAACTCCACGTCCTCCTGCTTCAGCTTCTTTGGTACTATCATTACAGACATGCCTCAGCACATCAAACTAAGAGCTGGTTCTGATTTTCCCCCACAGTCCTCCAGCCCACCCTCAAGCCTGCTCAGCTAGTGGAAACTGTGCTGTTTAGCACTGTCCCATAACTTCTTGGTAACAAAGAAACCACCAACAGAGGACACTATGGTTCTTGGAACTGATGGGTTTTTTTTTTTTTTTAATGTTGTTTTAGTTTTTTTTTTTAAGCATATTTGCTAAGCAACTTCAGTTACCTTTTTTCTGATTCTCTCTGTTCTAATAAATGGAGTTAATAATTATATCAGATTCCAGGGTGTGTGATGTTACAAATTTATTGGCATTCCAGTGTGGTGAGTGAGCAAGCACCATTTATCATTGTGTTCATTCTTTTCCTTTTAATTCTTTGCTTTCTCGGGTTCACTTTCCCACAAATTCAGTCTTTTTATTGCTAACTTAATATAATCTTCTCCAGCAACTGCAGTTTTTCAACTGTCTTTGCAGGTGGTAGCTGCTGTCAGTGAAGTTCCAAGGGCTTAGTAAATATCATACTTAGGTATTCAAAACAAAGGCACAATTTGACAACTAAAAACAAGCCAACTGCTGAAAACATCTAAAAATGCAGACTGGAGAGGCTTAAAAGCTCAAGCAGTTATTCAAGATTTATTTAGTAAGCACTGTTCAGAGTTGCTGTATAGAGCGTTAGGTGGCAACGGTGAATAGGAAGAGCTCGTGCTCTTGATTTACTCTCTCTCTAGTCGAGGAAGTCAGGAGATGTGGTTAGCATGGTTAGGAGGGCACTGCAAAGTCCCAGTTTCACCTGAAGCCATTATCCACTGCTTTCTCTTTCATCTCAAGGACAGAGCTGGAACGTTCAGAAGCATGCTTCCACAGCAGCAGACAAGGTGAAGAGCTGTACCTGGAGCTCTTAGGCCAGTCATCGAGGCATGTCAGCCATGGTACAAAGAGACAAGGACTTTGTGAGAAATATACATATCATGCTGTGCAAAACATCCAAGGCAGAGCAATTGATGCTTTGGAGGTGGGGAGTAGAGTGGGACTGTGGTCCATCAAGAGCGGAGCCACAGAAAATATGTGGCCTTGAGGCTCCAATTAAAGGGAGAATAAAGAGTCGCAGGGCAAAGAAATGGAGATGAAGAGAAATGAGCATTCCAGAGAAGGGGAGAACCTTGAGGTAATCTTTGAAGGCACAATGGGGGACATTCTTGAGTGCGTAACTATATATGGGTGGGAGGCCAGAGGTAATTAGAAAACTAGGTTTGGCCATATGATGAAGGGGATCATATGCTATCTAATGAATTCTGACTGGAGCATTTCTTCTGGGCCTCAGGGAAAGGAGGGTCTTTAATCCTCTAAGTGGTATGATCAGACCTCTTTGCGGTAGGATGACTAAACTACCATGGTTCAACTTCATTCTAGACCAAAACAGTGGAATGAGGGACAGAGGGCAGAAAAGAGCCTCTCAGACCATAGAAATGAAAGGAAATGAGAGAGAAGAGGGTCATACCAATCCTGGTCATGCTGATTATTCAAGTATGTTGAATTCTGAGGAGCCTCTCAGGAGAAGTGCTGTGCTCTGTTGGAGATAAAGATCTATATTTGGAGAAAAAGTCAGGTGAAAGTCATAGGAGTATATAAGCTAGCATGGAGTGGGAAAGAGGAGAAAAAAAATGAATATCTAGGAACTTAACTTCTAAGGAATGGATAAAATGAGTGAAATTAGAATGGATGGAGAATGATACAAGGGTGTTGTGCGACAAAACTTTTCCTTGAGAGATGCAGCACACATGTCTCCTCATTCTAAATAGGGAAACCATGACAAACCGGAGAACAGATACCACAGAAATCCAATTTGGCTAATCAGTGAGTTTTATTGGGAATAGTTATCGGAATATGAGTGAGGGGTTACTCACTGGAGGGGCAGAAATGACTCAAAGACAAGCCGCATCACTAAAGCCCACCCCATGCCTGACACTCACAAAGCTGGGAACCTGGAATACACACCGTAGCCTACAGATAGAGCAACATGTTGAAGAGTGTCCTTCCAGGTTCCTCAGTTGGTCTAAATCTTTTCCAGGCAGCTTGGCTGGTTTCTGCTTCTTCCAGGAAGCTGGGCTGGCCTTAGAATCTTCAGCTTATGCCTCAAGGGGACTCTCAGCTTTTATGGCAGGGACAGAGAGGCCTAGTGAATCCAGTCAGTTCCAGGGACTTCCTGAGAGTAATTACAGTTGTTTTCCTTCCTGCTTAAGGAGCTTCCTGCAGATGGAACATTTTAATCTCAGAGGAAATTGTTTTACAACAAAGGGTGACGAAGAGAAAGGAGTAAAACCAAACTTATAAAAGAAGATGTTTCTTTCTGATGGACAAATGAGTAGTCATTCGGAGCAAATGGAGAAAGGAGGCAAATAGAACCGACTGGGGACTACTGTTTGTAGCAAATGAATGTTCTAACCTTTAGAGAGAGCAGTGAACTGGTGACAGAAATCAGGTAGGGGTGGATTAAAGAGCGAACAGAAACCGACAAGTGGACTAAATCAGGTAAAACTCTTCTTAAGAACTTGATGGAAACTGGATGTGGTGGCATGTGCTTTTAGTCCTAGGAACTGAGAGGCAGATGCAGGAGGATCTCTGAGTTCAAGTCCAGCCTGGTCTACAGAGTGACACCCAGAGCTATACAGATAAATCCTTTTTTTCAAAAAACAAACAAGAGCAACAATAAGTCTATTAGTTAATTAATCAGTCCAACAACAGAGGATTCTGAGCCAAGGGAAAAAATGGCTGTTTTAGTTGGTTACTGCTCTTAATTTCTCTGTTCTTTCCCTTTCATGGTAAACACAAAAAGGAAGGATAAACCAAAAGTGTAGGGGAGACTGCTGCGGAGGTCAGATTTTTAGAGGACTGCTTAAGTGTGGTTAGTAAGCAGTAGAAATCTCTCTGAACAGGGTACTGGTATAATAGGTAAGGCCAGGTTTAACTCTGGAAGTGCAAAGATGACTGGGAAAGTGAACCCAAAGGAGTTCATGCCTTATGACCTCTGTTTTCTCTGAGAAGCAACAGGCAAGAAATCCCTGAAAGTCAAGAGAGAAAATATGCCGAGAGAATGTGGTTAATAAACACCACTGCCTTGCTTGCTCCTTTAAAAGCATTGCTTCACTCCCTCTAGTGCCATACTGAACTGCCTTTTCTTGAGATAAGACTTTCATTATGTCACTAGAGGGAGTGAAGCAATGCTTTTAAAGGAGCAAGCAAGGCAGTGGGAAACTCAGGGTAGAAGCTTCTAGATAGAGAGGCTAATGTATAGCATAACTGATAGCTGCTCATACAGCTGCTGGGACACAACAACCCATTTGGATAACTCTGTTTTTAGGCAGCTCTGGGGTAAATACTGGGCATAGAATTCAGACTTCATTTGGGATATTTTCCAATATCTTGGTGCACATCCCATGAAACAAAAGCACTAAACGAACAAAAACCTCCTAGGCTTTTTTTTTTCTAGTAAATGAAAGATATAAAGTCTAGGGAAGTGCTTACGTGTCTCTCCAGCCTTGTTAGAAATCTGAGCCACTGATTATCTGCTTTGCTGTGTGCGGCCTGGATGCCCTGAACAAATGAGCCAGACACAATCATAAAAGAAAGACATTATTGAGGCAAACTATCATTTCGAAAGAATTAAGACAGCCATATTGCATGGTCACCATCAGATCATCGCCTATTCCCTCATGTCTGTCCTCTCCCGAGGCTACTTAATCTCATTGAAACAGGACAGCCAGCCTAATTGATTTAAAAAAAAAAACCAACAACAAAAAACAGAAAAACAAAAGCTCTTTGATCTCCCATCAAGCAGAATCAGGCGAAGAAAAGGATCCAGCCAGAAGAAAACCTTCCCAAGGAGGATGGATGGAAGGAAGGAAGGAGAACAGTGACATCTTACTTTGAAATTTTCCTGAATTTGGTTGGTTCAAACAATAACTGAAAAACAATACATATATATATATTTATATATATAAAACAGTATATATATATATATATATACTCTAATAAACGAATGGGGTTTGTTGGCTCTTGGTGATAGAGCAGAAGATATTGCAGCTCTTCAACTTGTCAGACCATCAGCTTCAGAGGAGATGTGTAAAGAAACTGCATGGCACCTTTTGACGTTTTTTACCTGTAAAGGACAGGGGTAAACATCCAGTCTTTACTGATATCATATATTCCTCCACTAAAGAACTTATCTGGAAAAGACTTGTTATAATGCGATTTAAATAGTATTTTATATGCCTTAAAATAGGCAGTTACAAGTGAAAAAACAAAACAAAACAAAACCTGGCTTTCCACCAATCAGAATATCTGTATCTATGAAGGTATCTCACCGTTATTCAGATGTTAGAAAAAGCATGGAAATGCATATCCTGCATCCTAATGCAAAAGGAAATTCATTAATTACATCACATATAGTTTACACACTTAACATAATGATGGTTTCAAAAAAGCAGTCCAAGACTATGATTATATGAGTAATATTAAACTGAGAAAAGTGCAGTCTTTGGGGAGAAGCTATTAGAACATTACTATTTGCAGCACAGAGGAATGTTGTGATTTCCTAATATCTTATACCTTAAGATTTTAACACATATCAAGAATGAGACCTGCTAGAGAGTATGCTATTTTTGGAAGGAATCCTCTGTGCTGCCATTTTTAAAAGGTCTTAGCGTGTGTGTCAGCATGTGAACAATGGATCAATGTGTAAATGTGTATATGTAAGTGGTGTGTGCATGGCAAAACATATGTGGATGCTATGTTCTTCCTCACCTCCCACCGTATTTGGGACAGGGTTTCTTTGTAGCTTCCCACTGCTCAGAGCAAGCTAGCTGGCCTGTTTGCCCCTGAGGATCCTCCTGCCTCTGCCTCACTGCCTTGCTGAGAAGCACTAGGTTTACGGACACTTACTGAAGCATCTGGCTTTCCGTGGGTACTGGGTTTCTGAAATCAGCTGTAAGCACTTTACACACAGAATCACCTCCCCAACCTCTGTTGACATTTTAAAGATTGGAGAAATAAGAAGAAATACTTCAAGAACAGTGTCAGGAACAAATTGAGTCAGAACACAAAAATTGCATCCTTTTTCTTGTCAGAGACAGTATCAGAATGATAGATTAGTAAATAACAACAAATGAATGTGGTTGTCTGATGATGCACATTACAGGAATGCCTTGTAAATAAATTTTGGTTCTTTGGTGATCTTTCTTCTTGATAATTTAAAAGTCCAAACTTGCGCCAGCGAGTGGGATCAGGAGGTAAAAAATCACTTGCAGTGCAGGACTAGAGGCCTGAGTTTCGTGTCTGGAATTTGTGGTGAGTGGAGAGAACTGACTCCTCAAAGTCTTTTTTGTGACCTCCACCCCATGCAGGCCATGTGCATCTGCACGCACACACACACACACACACACACACACACACACACACACACACTCGTAATAATTTAAAAAAAAAAAAAAACAAGAAACCTCTTTTTTTGGTTTGTTTGTTTTTGTTTTTGTTTTTGAGACAGAGTTTCTCTGTGTACCAAGCCCTGGCTGTCCTGGACTTGCTTTGTAGACCAGGCTGGCCTTGAACTCACAGAGATCTGCCTGCCTCTGGCTCCCCAGTGCTGGAATTAAAGGCATGCATAACCACACCTAGCAAGAACCCCTTTTAAAGAGAATACACATGCTCTTTGTTCCCATCATATCTGTGAACTGCAAAATTCATATTCCATGAAGTTTAATCCATATGCCCATCATCCCAATACCTGCAGTCCTTGAACTCAACCATACTTTGGTGTTCAAAAGCAAGATCTCTTAAATATAATTATTCAAAGTCCTTGAAATGTCCATTCTCAGGTACAATGCATGTCTACATCTGCAGCTCTACACTTTATCACCTCCTTCTGTTTCCTGCTCACCAACTTCAATGAATAATGAATCTGTCTTTAATTCTTCTATTAACTGCCTGCTTACTCCCTTTCTGATACAGAGGTTCCAATCACATCTCTGTGGTCTATTATGCCAGCAGGCAGACTCGACCCCCAGTCTGCCCAGGTTTTGTTGTTTATATCCAAGAGCTCTGCTGGAGAAGACTTAGGGCTCTTCTGGATCACTGTGCCAAGCTAGCTCGCTTCTACTGTGCCAGAAACACCAACACCAGACCCACAATTCATCTCTCTAAATACTGTTGCCCATGAACTTCAAAGTCTTTCATATCCTCTACCACTCATGGCAAAATTTTCCCGAAGCAGTAGAATGTAGCTGGTTTCATCTCCCTTTCATTTTTCAGCATGTACCTGCCTCTCAGCAGCCCTCACCTTGCACATGGCTGAAAGGCCCTGTCATCCTAGTTATCTGACTTCAAATTCTGTATTTTTGAGAACTTCCTAGAAGTTCCCAATGTCACATTAATAATTTATGGTGAGTTTAGGTGCCCACTTTCACACAAGTAACCCGCATGATACTTCCAATTTAATTCTATATAAAAGGAGTGAAATGGGAGTTGGGGAAAGGTCATCAACGACCAACCGAGACTTTTGTGGTGGAAAAGACTCTTCTTCTTCTTCTTCCGTTTCTGCTGCTACAGTTCCTAGCCTTTGTCTCTTCTATGGATTTCACAGCAGAGACTTTTCTAGAGGTATTTAGAACCTTACACTAGATATATATAAGATTACTCCAACCCAAGGGGCTGGGTGAAACTGCTCAGTGCTTAGGAGCCTTTGCTGTTCATGAAGGTGACTCCCATTCAGTTACTTGCACCACAAGGCAGCTGACAACTGTCTGTAACTCAGGATCCAGGGGCTATGATGTGTTGTATATGCACACACAAAGACAAAACACAAATGCACATAAATAGGACTAAAATCTTTAAGACTACTGCAAATGGGGAAAAAAACTCCGTACATACATAGTTAGATGTATATTACTTTAATATACATAGTTAGATGTATAGTTTAATATACATAGTTAGATGTATATTACTTTAATACACTCCGTACATACATAGTTAGATGTGTATTACTTTAATACACTGTGATCCACTTGACATACAGATGAAATCAAAAGGGGTACAAGAATGTCACCACCTCCAGCCGTCCCGATCACAGGCATTCCATTCAGATTCTCATAACCTAATAGTGGCTAGTGTGCTTTTTGTGTTCTTCAGCTAAATAGAGTCATTATGATGGCATAAAAAAGAGGTCACCTACCACATTGTTCTATATGCTTTCCCACATTGGGCTTCTATCATGTATACAGTTTTAAATTTCCTTATGATCTTATTTATGTGGTTATAAATTGTAAAGTCTGTTTTACTGGTTTCTTCATCTATGATTTCTCCCCCCTATAATGTGAATTGATTCCAGGAAACCCAGAAACAGTATCTAACAAGCTCTGAGCAGAGGAAGGAGTAGAATGGCCAACAAATATTTTCCAGGGTCACTTTAGGGAGATAGTCGGTCTTTCAATGTGTTCAGCAAATGGGTTTAATAATGCACATCGTAGTATAAGACAGTTCACAAAAGAAACATTTACTACTCAGCCCATTTATCCTGGGAATGATAAGGCATGGGCCACTTTTAATAACTCTTTTCCTACTAATGACTTCCTCCTGCTGAAACAACAGAGATGTGCATGCTGAGTCTGTCAAGAAACACAGTGTTACAACACAAACATAGTAATGAAAAAGAAAACATCTTTATCACTTTAGATGGGTCTTATAGTGTATTTCTCAAGGTAATGTAGTCATCTGAAAACTTCCCAACCCAAATATCAGGTTGTCTTTTATTCAGAATCTATACAAATATGTAACTTGAAAAAATATTTATTTTAAAGGCATGGCAAAGTACAGATAGACCAAAACAAAAACGCAAGCTTACTCTTTGGAGACCAGTTATTTTTAATTTTTATTTTTATTACTTAAGGAAGTTGAAGGTTATTTTTAAAAATAACCCTGTGTTTAATATAACTTTGCATTTGGTTTTATGTTCTATTATGTCAATCTATATAGCTTACCCAGATAGTAACTTTTACTTAATAAGACCATTTGATTATATAAAATATCTTCAAACATTCTGCATGTATGTGTGTATGTCATCAGTGTAATCAATGACAATTCATTCTTTTTCTATTCAGTAAACAGATTTCATTAGAGACATAAAATATGTGTGGTATAGAGGTAAAAGTTAGCTCCCCAAGGAAAGAGTTGACACATTTCCTTATGATTATAACTTATAGTGAAAGATACCAAGAAGAGACGTCACAAATGCATAAATATAGATTTATGATAATTGTTCTATTTGCATTAAGAATTAAAAATTTAGTGTCTAGAACTATGTTTTTACAAAGTGCCTGAATGGGGGCCAGGGAAAAGGTAGAATGGTTGCTATGAAACCATGAAGGCCTCAGTTCTACCCCCAGCAATCACATTTTTAAAACCTGGGCATAGGGAGACAAATTTTCAGCATTCAGAAGTTGCAGAGAGGAGGATTCATGAGGCTGATTGGCCAGCTAATCTAGACAAATAAGCGAGCTCCGGAGTCAACAAGACTCTATCATAAAACAAGACAGGGAGATTAACCTCCTCACACTTGTGTATAGGTAGGCACACTGAACACACACATGCCATACCCCCACACACAAATATTTGAATACAATAACATTAAGACACTACCTTTAAACTTTAAACTTGCTGGGCATGGTGGCACACACCTTTAATCCCTGCACTTGGGAGGCAGAGGCAGGTGGATCTCTATGAGCTGAAGGCCAGCTTGGTCTACAGAGTGAGTCCAGGACAACCAGAGATACACAGAGAAACCCTGTCTCAAAAAAAAAAAAACAAAAAGAATTAAACTTTGAACTTTCAGTGCTCTTTAAATATTTTTGTCTAATTCCTAGGAGGCAAAAAAAAAATCCAGGGAGTATTGATTTTGTGAGCACGTGTTATAAGGAATATATATAGCTCCTTCAGTTAAAGAAGTTTTGATATAATAGAAAAAAATGAAAAAACATATCCACTGAGCATGGCTTTTATTCCCTCCTACATTCTCATTTTCATTAATTTGCATATCATTAGGCATTAAAACAATAGCATTATTTCATGGATCCCCCTAAGGAGCTACAAGCAAGACAGTTGGTTATGGTGGACTTTCCAGTTAGCCCATGATTGCTGATAAGACAAGTCTGCTCTCTAACGCAGCAGCTGCTGCTGATATAACCCACATATGGGCCCAAAGTGCTGAGGTGGCATTTCTGATTACCTTGATAAGCAAGTTTTGATGAAGGACCTCTGTGTTCTACAGCAGAGCTACTTGAAAGAGCAAAATTTTTATTCAGGAAGTGGGAGCTGCTAAGGACATGTTTCTGAAGGTTACAGTGGCATAACAGGTTGTTTCTCTCCAGAAGTTTGCCAATTCAAGCAGAAGCAGCAAAGGGAGGGAAGGGTAGAAAGGACCAGGGCATCACAGACTGTAGCAGGGAGAGAAGAAGCAGAGGAGGAGGAGGAGGGAAGGCAGAATCCATGGAAGGAAGGGAAGGAGGGACAGAGAGATGAGGGAAGGAAAGGAAAGAGAGCAAGCATATGACACCTAGAACACCATGCTCAGAAGGTGTGGCGGCTGCACCCACTGGACAGAGTGCCATGCAGTAAATCCTGGGCCAGGTGCCTGGAACAAAGACAGTAAATTGCTAAGAACTGGCAGCTGTTGGGGGTGGGGCAGGAGGTGAGCGATGATCACACTTAGCACGTGCTTTCTATGTACAGTCCTGTAGATGCCTTACATGGATTAGCCCATTAAATCCTCAGGGCAACCACACAAGGCAGGAGCCTTGTGAATTATCAACCCAGACAAAGAAACAGAGAAGCTAAGCAACTTGCCCAGGGACGCAAAGCTAACCAGTGACAGAGCCTGCATTTGAACCACCAGTCTGGCTGCGGTCTCTGGTCTCACTGGTTCTCATGAAGCATGCAAGAGCCTGGGATGATAAGGTGGTGAACTGAGTCTGGTCACCACTAGCTTCTAAATTTTCCCACTCTTCATGTAAGGAGAGGTAAAGATTTAAATGAAATTTACATTTCTTACCCACGCATCCTAATGTAGAATTAATTTCAATTAATGGAGTCATCTACCTACTTTAAAGTCTTACTCATCTTAGAACTAATTTCATCTCCAGAATGTGAAACAAAGTATTCTTAAGTAGTACATTTAACCATCCCAGCAGAAGGCACTGTAAGGAAATTTGTTGGACATAAAATGTGTAGCTACAGGGGGATTATACTAAGGTTTATATTATAGGTATTCATAATTAATAAACTACCACCCAGTCACTGACAGGCTAGTTAAAAAGACTTTCAACAGGAAGAGGGTTTATTTATTCATTTACTCAACAAATATTTATCTAGACCCCCACAATGTGCCAGAAATTACTTTTAGTGCTACAAGAGTATTTATAGCAAAGGTCCTGTCCTCCAGAATATAGCCTAGAGAGGGGAGGTGGAGGCAGATATGAAACAAATAACACATGTGAGCCTGGAATGTGTCAGATAATGATAAGTGCTAAGAAAAACAGTAAAATTAAGGAAGATGGTGTGGAAGCAAATTACGTGCAGTAGCCAGAGAACATCCCTCTGATGATTGTGTGTGTGTACAGGAACAAATGCACCAGTATGTGTGTACACACGTGTGCTGCTGAGAATGGAACTCAGGAGCCAAGCAAGCACCAGGCGAACTCTTGATCACTGGTCCATCATCCCTCTTTCCAGTGAAACCCAATAGAAAACAGCCTTGCAGATGTGCACAGCCTTGCAGATGTGCAGGTGAAGAGTACCTTGGCCTGAAGGAACCGCACATGCACAGGCTCAGAGGTATGATGTGCCAGCAGGTTTGACAGGCAGCAAAGTGGCTACTGTAGATCAAACTAATACACGCAGGGAGGGGCACGGAAAGAATAACAGCAGTGGTGAAGTAGGCTTAGGACTGGTAAGGCCCTGCTAACCAGAGAAAGGACTTCAATATTGCTCCATGAAAACTTGGTTGCAGCCGGGCGGTGGTGGCGCACGCCTTTAATCCCAGCACTTGGGAGGCAGAGGCAGGCGGATCTTTGCGAGTTCGAGGCCAGCCTGGTCTACAAAGCGAGTCCAGGACAGCCAGAGCTGTTAAACAGAGAAACCCTGTCTCGAAAAACCAAAAAAAAAAAAACTTGGTTGCTAGGGTTTGGACTGAGTAAACAAAGAATGCAGTTTTTAACTTAAGAAGATGGATAAAAGTGAGAGAAGCAGGCTGGGGAGGAGACAGATTATTGATGTGTGTTAGGTTTGAGATGGGTGTTATTTATGTAGAACTATCAAGTAGGCTGGCTATTGGTCCTACCAGTTTAAATGAAAATATGCATTTTAGAGTACTAACATCCAAATGGTATTGAAAACTGCAGAACCAGAGGAGCCATGGGAAATGAGAGAGTAGAAAGAGAGACCATGAAGGTTAGTGCAAGTTAGAAGAGAAAGAGTCACTAATGAGAGAGAAAGAGCAGTCCTGGGTGGGTGGAACATGAGAGCGGGTGTACACTTCATCTGTGCTGGTTAGCTCTTATCAACTTGATATAAATTACGGTCACCTGGGAAGAGGAAACCTCAACTGAGGAACTGTGCCTCCATCAAACTGTCCTTTGGACATCTCTAGGGGGAATTTTCTTGATTGTGATTCATGTGGGAGGGCCAAGCCCACAGTGAGTGGTGTCATCCCTAGGCAGGTGGGCCCCGGGGTGTAGAAAAAGGGTAGTGAAGCAAGTCAGTAATCAGTGTTCCTCCTCAGTCTCTACTTTGTTTCTGCCTTGGTTTCCCTTGATGACAGACTGTAACTTGTAATAATAAGCTGAAATAAATAAACCCTTTCCTCCCCAACATGGTTTCATTCAGTATTTTATTATAGCAACAAAAAGCAAACTAGGACCCTTAGGGTGTTCTTGGACTCACAATGATCCACCTGTCCTGACTTGCAAAATATTGGGATTAGAGATATGAGCTACCATAACTGCCTTCTGTTTTCTCAATGAACTCAAAAGGAAAGAGCATTGCAGCAATCAAGAGGGGAGGCAGGCACTGAAGACTTGAAAGGAGAGGAGAGAGGATAAAATAGTTTCCTAGAAAGCTGGAGAGACAATCCTCTCCCCACAGACAGTACCGCTGCCTTCAGGTTCTGAGCTGTTCTAGAAAGCTGTTCTTATGACAAACAAGCAGTGAGGATCTCATGCTTAGAGTGGCTCTGAAATACAAACCTCAAATTCAGACTCACCCAGCTTCAGTGGCAAACATAAGATGTGCAGAGGTGAGGTGGGGGCACTAAAGAATTTAAGAGAAAGGACAGGGCTGTAGCTTGCTGGTAGGATATCGAAGCAGCAAGCATGAGGTCCTACGTCAGTCCCAGTCTTAGAGTGGGGAGAGAACCCACACCCTGTGGGGACATATGCCTCCAGCACCCGGTCAGGATGATCGATCGATCAGCCAACAGTTGCTGGATTAGCCAGAATGTTGTTTCTAACTGTGGCCCAGAACAATTGGAACCAGGAAAGGGCTTATGGCCAACGGGAAGTTAAGCAGAAAGGCCAGAAGTGAAGACTAACAGAGTGAGAAAGGGTCTTATGTTTCTTCCAAAGAGTTACAAAGTCAGCAGGAAGAAAAATGAGAACAGGAACAGACAAGGAGAATGCAACCAGTCAGAACGAGGCTGCGGTGGAAGTAATGGATTCTATAAAGATAACGGAAAGCCGTTTTGATTAATCCGTGATTAACTGAGGGGATAGTCTTTTTGTGGAAGAAAATGGTTTGCAGAACAATTCCACTACTGATTGTTGAGTCTTACAAGGTATCTCCATGGTGAGCAAGGCCAAGAGGAAAAGCTGGCAATGAACAAAGGAACGTCAAACCAAAGAGAGTAACATGCCATGTGTCATGGCAGCTAATCAAGGAAGAATTGGGAGAAAGGCTGGAGAGTAACATTGGAAGTGCAGAAACACAGAGACCAACAGCTGGATGATGTTGCTGGCTATACCACCCAGGATCACTCATCCAAGGATCAACGTCTCTCTCCCAAATCTGAAATCAGTTTTTGGTTTTGGCTTAATAGTCAAGTTTAAGCTTTGTTCTCTGCATTTCAGGGCTCCCCCTCACCTACTGTGAATTATGTAACTCACACTGAGTCAGCTTCATGAACTTCCCTTCAACATTCTTTTGTGTTCCCGATGAGGGGGGACCCCCTCCCATAGTTCAGCCCAAAAGTAGGGGTTGGGAGGGCTGGATCAACAAAATTGTGCCTTTTAGCTGCCTGCTATAGCATGCAATCCAGGACAGGAAAGAAAAGGGTGGCCCAGAAGAGCAGCTCACTTCAGAAGAATTATCTGATGGCAGCTATGTTTCTCTTGACATTAAGCCTTCCAGTCAATCAACATGTTTTTCACTGATGAAAGGCTAGGACTTAACCATAAAAAGTAAAAGTCTCCAGAACTCTCCCACAAAGAGCCAATCATCTTTTATACTCTGATGTGTAAGGTTCTATAAATTTCATAGCACCTCTCAGCTGAGAACAGAAGGCCAGGAACTATGCAGTAAAGGTACCCAGTAGCCTACAGGTAGGGAAAGAGTGCTGTGAGGAAAATGGCTGATGAGTAGCCACTGAGCATCAAAGATGGAATTCAAGGAATAGGAAATATAGCAGGAATTTTAAAAGGCAAGAGTGAAACAGGCAACCCCCTCTTCCCAGAGCATTTTTAGGAAAGAGTGTGGAATAGGAAATATAGTGTTTGAGGCTAGGCCAAGAAGATAGGACAAAGGCCAGGAAAGAGACCGACAACAATAAATTGGAAAACATTCAAACTTCAAACATGAAAAGTGCGAGATGACATGGTGACCGCGGAGGAGCCCTTTCAGGGAGGCAGTAAAATGGAGTGCTTTTAGGACAGATACCGGTAAATGCGTGGGGTTCACCTAGACGTAAAGATCAGAATAGGTAGTCCTCAGGACACCCCCAATGCAGTCAGAAAGGCAAGTTCGGAGTCATGCGGGGGAAGAGAGCAAGAAATGCAGGCAGGAGCAGGCTGGAGAGCTAGAGCAATACTGGGGGAAATCTGAACAAGACACTAAATGTCTCCATGTGACCAACAGTCTCTCCTCCATCCCTCACATGCCCACACACAGACACGATGGAGGTTTTATCGAGGCCCAAGTTAGTTCAGGTATGTTCTGTTCTGGGGTGGTCCTCCTGCAATGAGCGGGCACTCTAACTTGACTGAAAAAAAATAAATAATTTCTATGAAATGGTTAGCTGGCCCTAGGAAGAAAAGAAAGAACAGCAACAGAGTTTATGACAGGGATATTGATCGTATCCTAAGACTTATCAGCTCTGTGATAAACACAAAATGCATGCAGCAGGTACTTGCCTGATTCTCAGGCCAGCTTACTGTGGCAGCTTTCAGTATGTTTACCTTGTGGGTGAAGGAAACTGGGGGTCTGAGAAATCGCACGATGAAGCCAGACTCCCAGTCACTGACTATCAGTTCTAAGGTCCTCTATTTCCCTTCCTTGTTAGTCTGAGAAAGATCTTAGAGCCAGGCACATGGCCAATGGGGCGGAAAACAGGAACACAGAGGCATAGTTTCTTCCTCTACACATTCTAACAGTGGCTTCTGATCGGAATTTCTTCGAATCCCTGGTATTACAGACAACTGAAGCTTGTCAGACTAGCAACTCACTGTCTGTCCTCCTCCCTACCACCTCACAGACTCTCTGAAGGTTTTGGATAGTCTGAAGATGTCATGTCCCCCAACGTTTTGCTTTATGATGTTCACCTGAGAGCCCCCCATACCCTGGTTATAGGTGCCCTGTGGCCATTTATCGCATTTTATTAGTGATGATTGATTCATTTATCACACTTAATTTTAGACAAAGAATTAAAGGTTGCCTCTCCCTTCCACATCACCAGTGAAAACACTAGAGCCCCTGTTTTTCTAGAAGTCTCGATTTCTGTTTTGTCTTTACAATCCAGACAGTTCAGTTCAAGGGGACACAATATAATTTGCATTTGAAATTCAGGCACCTCTCTCCATTGCTGACATCAGAGCTTTCTCCTCTGGCATTACTAGTTTTCAGAAAATTTTTAAAAATGGGTGTGCAATGATGGTGTCATGTATTGAGGAACAGATGTGTTTTTCTGCTGGAGAAGAACAGTGTTTTCAAGCTACATCAACTAAAGAAACCATTCTGTCTACCATCATTTATTAACAAGAATCTGAAGGCTGGGGGGCATAAGTGTGGTCAATTCCAGATTTAATTTCAGGTCTTCTAATACCCAGACCAGTGACTCACATCACACTTCTGAATTTTCTCTTTCAAACTGTTTGTTTGTTTGTTTCTTCTCTCCCAACTATTTTCATTTTATTTTCCTGAATAATTAGCAAAGCCAGCTTGATAGAAAAAGGCAATGAAGGTCAGAAAGGTTAAATGACTGACCCCTAAGGGTACAATGACCATTACTGAGGAAGGAAGAATTAGGAATGAAAACAGATGGCTGCTGACTTAGAAGTCAAGGATTCTACATTTTTTGGATTCTCTATACTCATGTTATTGGCAAATAGAATTAGCAGTATTTTCAGGTTCTGAAATACACAGTATTTGATTTACCTTAGGGTTTAATATTAGCTTTTTCACATAAAATTAAGTTGGTTGCAATTTTGAGGGACAAAGAGTGGAGACATTTATCTAAAAACATCTTTTAGACAAGGTTTCAATGGCCAATACCTGCAAAACTTATGTGTCTTATCCCCAAGTAGCAGGAAGACCTGATTCTTTTCTGTGTATTGGTTCCTGATGTTTCAAATGTCATTCTAGATATGTCATAACTGTTCCAGCCTGTTTTGTGCCTACTTGATTTGGTAACAAGCTCACAGGAACCACGGCTGTGTCCATTGGCTACCTACTATGGCCAATAGAAAACCAGGAGATGGAGCCTTGTCTAGAACTCCATATGTGGTAAACTATAGAACATCAAGTTTTTCAGTGGCACAGAAGGCAAATGACTTCAAGGGATTGAATCAAAATGGTATCTTCCAAATGAGGGAACATCAAAGGTTTTCAGAAGGAGTTAAGTTTTGAAAGGATGACAAGATTCAAGGCTAAAAAGGAAAGGGATCACAGGAGAGAAGATAGGTTTCTGAGGTCCTGAAGTCAACTAAATGCTCCTTAGACTTTATTAAAGCTCTCCATGGTATTATATTTACATCTTTTTCTTCTAGTATATTTCCCTGAGAAAACAGAAGCTGTCCTGAGGAAGGGAGAATAAAGGCTACAAAGCAATTTTTTTTTCCATAGACAAAATATATAAAATCCTTGCCAGCCACTGTGGCTGGTAACCGGGGCTACAAGCCTATGAGTAACGATGAACAAATTTATTTCCTTGCTCATCTGAGAAAGACCTTAGAGCAGGCACATGGCCTGATGGGGCGGAAAACAGGAACATGGAGGCATAGACA
This sequence comes from Lophiomys imhausi, assembly GCA_907164525.1. Taxonomy (NCBI): domain Eukaryota; kingdom Metazoa; phylum Chordata; class Mammalia; order Rodentia; family Muridae; genus Lophiomys; species Lophiomys imhausi. Next base: position 4,112,079 of record CAJQZJ010032488.1, read on the forward strand.
GCTTCTTTCTCTACACATTCTAAAAGGGGTTTCTGACCAGCATTTCTACCAGTCCCTGGTATCATGACTTACTCCTCAGATTCACAACAGTGTCCTCCTTTCTACCACCATATCTCTCTCTCTCTCTCTCTCTCTCTCTCTCTCTCTCTCTCTCTCTCTCCCCTCTCTCC
>CAJQZJ010032488.1:4112348-4132239 GCA_907164525.1 Lophiomys imhausi
CTCTCTCTCTCTCTCTCCTCTCTCTCTCTCCTCTCTCTCCTCTCTCTCTCTCTCTCTCTCTCTCTCTCTCTCTCTCTCTCTGAAGACCAGCTGTTATGGATGCTTTTGACAGTTTTCAGATATGTCACATCCCCCAAAGTTGCACTTCATGACATCTTTGAAAAATTCCTATGCTCACCTGAAATCTCAACCCCTCCATACCCTGGTTCCAGGTGTGCTGCTGCCATTTTTCACATTTTATTAATTATGGCTGATGCATTCTCCACCCTCAGTTTCAAACAAATAATTAAAGGCTGATCCTTTAAAAACCAGATCCTCTCTTTTATCTGTGTTAAAAATCTTTGCACCACAAGCTGCTATTGTGTGTTCTGTCCACCTGACATTCCAACAATTTTGCAACAAATTCTATTCTATATTATTTTCAGGAAAAATCCAGACTAGGACAACACAAAATAAGTCACATGAATATGGATACACACTCTATGCAGTCTTATTTAATAAGGCGGATTTAATTGCAGAATAGAAGGGGCACAGAATTCCATTCACTTTGAAAGAATTGGGTTGCCTGGATACACCATACCTACGGCAGGGAGGCTGCATCTCTTGGCCCCACAACCTCAGCATGTGCCTCCTTCCTTTGCCCCTGCTGCCAAGCCATTCACAGAAGTTTCTTCCTGGGTGGCTTCTTTGTTTCTCTTCCTACTTCCCAGATTCCACTTCATCATACTCTATCCCTGCCGGGCTGGATCTTCACTGCTCCATCTAAAGAAGCTACATCAGAGACACACACCTTCAAGACCAACCAAGGCAGCTACTCTGAACACAATCATTAGGCCACATTTCCGGTCAAACTGTGAATATTAACTTAATGAAAACTGTAAGTCACTACAAATTGAAAATGGCATGTGTTTTCAATGTGTAAGTGTATTTCCATAGTTATTTTTCAGGTCATCCAGAACTCTAACGTGGGCAAGCAGGAAATAAAAGGATCTCAGGAACATGTCTTGAGCATGTAATAACAATGTGCTAAGAACATTACAGGTATGCACACACAATGGAGGATACTATGAGTGCCTATCAGAACAGAGAAAAATTAGGAGAGAATATTATACAAATTGAATATAGTGCTGACATGTCGCATGAGGATAATTACATAATAGAACCATGAAAACAGAAAGTTCCCAAGGATAATAATATCTAGAGGTTTTCTTCCTTAAACTTTGTAAGACACTACTTGACACGCCCCCCCCCACAAATCTAAAAATCTCTTCAAGTTACACTACTCAAATGCAACACTTTAGATCAAATGATACAATAAAAGGAGAAAAATCCAAATAATTTCCACATCAACTGGAATGCATTTATTTAGTAGCCTGAATTTTAAAATTATTTTAAATTCAGAATTTCTCAGTTTAAAAAGTTGATAAAAAGGGATGATTCTTCCTAAAATATTTAGTTAACTTTCAATTTTATATTTGAAGGGAAAATTTAAGAAAATATCTTAGAAATGTCTTAGGCAGGAGGAAGAAAGCATTAAAATGTGCTGCATTGTATTATATTGTTTCTAATAAAAAGTAACTTCTTCATGGTCGTTATTGAATGAATATAAATAACCTTCCTACATGTATACAAATCAGGTTAAAAAGTAAAGTAACGTATTCCAGTTATTAAATCAGAAATGCTGTTATCAAAATAATAAATAAGTGAATTTTATGGACAAAGATACATTTATATGGAGTTCCCATTAAAATAATTGTAAAATGAATCACCACAAGACCACATTTCCAAGTTTCTGAAAAGGTAGTTTACAACTCAGACACTCATTATAAAACAAAGATTACTTAGATTTACACATTCTGTTACTGTTATTTTAAATATATTACTAATTTCTTTAGCAAGGTTAAAATTGTACATTATAACTTTATTTCATTTTTATTTAAGGGAAAACAAAAAGTTACACAATTTGACATAAAATTGTTCCCACATGACATCCCTTAGTAACATTAAACTCTCAGTTTAGAAATAAATCCATGAATTCTAATTTTTTTAAAACCAACAAAGATGATTTTGGTTTGAAACTGTGGAATATGACAGGCAATGTAGACACTGAGCCTAGTCATTATTCTTGAAGGCTGTGTTTTCATTTGTAAGATACTCCTCAACAAAGGAGTCGGACTTTGGTTCACAGTTTGTAAACTTTGCACAAGTTTTGTTATGATAGCCTGCTACCCACAGAGTAGGTTATCCATAAACAAAAACATTATATTTTATTATTTTAATGCAAGCCATTGTAACTTTTCTTTGGGTCTGAATTTTTAACCAGCTAGTACTTAATGTGAACCATAACCAGGAAAAGTGCATAATGCTAAATTAACATAAAACATAAGTACAGCAGAAAAAAAAAAAGAGGACACCAAGAGTTAAAACTTGGCATAGTTAGGGTTTCATTGGTTTTTGGGTTTGTTTTTTTTATCTTGCCCAAGTGATCTTGTAATCTTAATTGTAACATTTCTAATCTAGTTGGTAACAATTGTTTTCAAATACCATAATTAAAAATACTGCCTACTATAGAAAAAAACACTCTTCTGTTAAGAGATATTTACCACTTACTATCTTTTTGAATAAATTATTTACTTGAGTAAATTTATGCAGCTAATTTATTGACTACTATTTTAGATAAGATAAGCATACTAATTAGCAGCAAATAAATCTTGTATTAAAAGGCATTGATAAGTGTGAGAAGTTATTAAAAGAGAAAGGCTCCTATTTGTATCTTCAGCTCAGAGCCCAGTGATTGGTAGTGATACCTTTATAAATATTGGATCTAATAATTTACTTTGTGTTTATGATATGTTTGGAACTATAAACAAAATTTGCTCAGAAACTGGGTTTTATTTTAGAAGATGCACTCAAACACAAAAGTGTTTTATAAGTTAAGTTTAAGGGAATATTATTGGTCATTTTCATCATTTAAGAAAAATTACTGCAATGCATCTGTAAACTTCAGGTTTTTACACCAATTTTTATTCCTTTAGCCTTGCTTCACATGTAACAGAATTAATTTTATAAAGGCAAAAAAAATCTATTATGAAATTAGTAACATGGTCTAATAAAAAACAGAAAGTCATACAATTAATATTTCCAATTTAAACAGAATTTGTTGGTTTTGATTTTTTTCTACAGAGAACAGTAATTCCCCCTCCTTGCCCTAAGATGTTTAAAAGTTTCAAGTTCTACAGATACAGATTTTGGAAAACAGAATCATTTTCAAAGACAGCTATTTTCTTTTAGTCCTTGTAGAAAGTCTTGAAGACCTTTCCTCTCCCCCTTCCAAAATCTCATTTTCACCTGAAGTAACTGCATCCAATTTTTCTCAGGTAAAGGAGACATTCTTACAAAGTTTCAAATTTCAAAAATGCTTTATTAGCATTTAAATTATACTTTCCCCTTTATGTGTGTACATGTCTATTATTTTGTTCTTTATACTAAAATTGAATCTGTTTAGCTCCCCCAGAAATACCTTAGTGAACCCTCAACAGTTCCTAACCACTTAATAATTGTGACCCCGCCAGGCCCTTCAAGTAGATCGTTAACCACAAGAGTGCCTGGCAATTTCCAAACCATAGCCTCCATCCACAAGGAAAAGATAGGGCTTTGTGAGGCCGAAAGGAAGTGAGAGAAAACAAAACAAATGTAGCTCAAGCTGAAAGTGAAAAGTGCTTGGACAGATTAGTATTTTCTTTTCTGCACGGCATCCTGCCAATCTCCCCCCCCCCACTTTAATAAAGTCCGATTTTTTTTTTTGCATGTAGTAAAGTGTTTCTATCTGCCGCCCCACGACCCCCCACCATAATTACTGTTTAGCGTTTTTCTCATCCGTGCTTATCCGACTGACACCCCCGCGTCACCCTTTCGAAACCCCAACTCTGGGAGACCTTGGGTGTAGAAACCCTCCCGACTCCCGACGACGCATTCCACCGAGTCCTTTCCAACGCGACTTTTTTCAGTCGCCAGATCCCCCCCCACACACACACACACTCCAGGGGTTGCAGTGAGAACCGGAAATTTTCATTTAACTCTCCCCCGCCCTCCGGGCCCCCGGTTCCGATCCGATCGCTGGAGGAGCACGGCCGGGGCCGGGCCTCGCTCTCCTGCTCCGGAAGGCTTTAATTTACACACTCGCCGCCGGGTGGGTCTCGGGCCCCGAGGCTCGAAGGTCCCCGCCCCGCCGCGCAGCCTCCTCCACTCGGGCTCCCAGCCGCGCGGCAAGAGCCCCGAGGCCCCCGAGCGTCCCCGGCCTCCGCGCTGGCGGCGCCCTCCGCCCTCCCTCCGCCCTCCCTCGGTCGCTGTGCCCACCCCCTGCCAGAAGATCGCAGCTCGCTCGGGTCGCAGTCAGTTACCTGCTCTGCGGGGCGAACACGTGCGGGGGGGGGGGGGGGGGAGACACCGCCGCCTCGCCGGGCGGCGGCGCCCCCGGCCCGCCGGGAGGGGGCGGGGGGCGGGGGGGGGGGGGGGGGGGGCGGGGGTCCCGGGCGAGGCCCGGGGTGGGTGGGTGGGGGAACGTGGGGGTGGGCGCTGTGTGTCCCCTCGGAATCCGCTTGGGTTAACCCCTTAGGAGCTGAGACTGAGTAAGTTCGGAGGGTCAGCTGGGGGGGAGCTAAAGGTCTGGATGTAGGGACCTCCCGCACCGGGGGCGCCCCGACACCAGGGACCTGTGCCAGCTTGGACAGATTCTGGGGCACAAACACCCATTCGTACACTTCTCATCGAACTTTTCCAAGCTGACTCTATTTGGACAGCCACACTTAAGACTGAAAAAGCACCACCGTCTGGGTGGGATTTCGTGTTTGAGAATGTGTTTCTGCGTCCCACGTTTGTTTCCCCTGTGCAAGTTCCCTCTGCAGCCTCTCGGGGTGTGGGCATGGGTTCCATCTTCCCCACTAAGGAATAAAGGTTCGCGCAGGCTTCCTGCGGGCGACCCCTCGGGCGTGATATTGGGGGGGGGCATGCACGCAGCCCACCGGGGGGCAAGCCCTGCGAGCACGCACTCTCGCTTCACGCCCCAAGTTTACTTTTCTTATTTCAAGCTTTGCAGTTCAAACGCACACCCCGGCCAAGCGCAGCCCGGGGCTCAGCGGCGCACTGGTCCCTGGGCACGTGGGCGTATCTGCGCGGGCGCATCTGCGTATGCGCACACGCGCGACTCGGGGTCCCGCGGGCGGCCTCCCCTCGCTGCGCTGGTGGCGACCCTTGCGGCGTTGGGCAAGGCTCCGGGAGAGGCTCATGAAGGATTTCATTGAGTGTGAAGACAGAGAGCAGAGACAGAAAGCAGAAGGAGGCGGCTGCAGCCTTTGTAGTCGCGGAGGAATGCGGAAATGTTGAAGCACTATGTCAAACTTTTTTGAAACGGGGTCAAGTCACATTCAGCCAGCGTGGGAAAGCAACAACAACAACAGAAAAGTGGAGGAGGGGAGGGGGCTCGGCACTGCCGCTCGGGTCCGGGGAGTACAGGCCCGCGCGGGTGGGACGGCTGCCGCCTCCAGGAGCGCGGGCTGGACACCGCCAGAGGGGGAGGGCGGGCGCAGAGGCCGCTGCTCCCGCTACCTGTGTGGCCCTCGACCTGGCTTGGACCCCTGGGCGAGGTCTGGAGGTCCTTTCCGCAGCTTTTCAGGAAAGCTCTCAAAGAAGGCCGGGGAGGCTCTGCCTTGGCCGCGCGGGGCTACGCCGGCACCCAGTGGGGGTCGCGCCATGTGTTCTTTAAGAAGGGCGAGCGGGGGAGGAGGGGTGCGGGGCAGGTAAACGCACTCTGAGGGTTCCGGACACGAGGCTGCGGTGGGCCAAGGTCCAGCCCAGCCTGGGGCCACCGTGGGTCAAGAAGGCTCACTCGGTCATCCCTAACAACTGAACTGGGAGGGGGCGCAGGACTTCGCGAGGGACCTGGCCTCCAGCTTTTAGGGAACCTCGGCCGGCGACCTCCAGGCGCTCCGGGCGTTGATCCGGTGGCCGCGACCCAAGGGCCTCTCACACCCGAAAGACCTGCCTTTACTCCCCCACCCCCACCGTCGTAAGGGCGGTTGCTTTTGCACGGGTGGGAGTCTGCTGGAAACTTAAGGACCAGTCCCGGTTAGCTATGTAAGCCCCCAAGTTACTCTTCCAGGACACGACGAGCTAAAGTGTGACGGACCTGCCTTCCCTACACCCTTGGGATCTCTGGGTGTGTATGTGGGGGTGGGGGCGCCGCACACTCCTCCCCTTCCAGGGCCCCTCGCTCTCTCACCCCTAGTAGCCCCAGCCCTCCCGTACCAGATGGTCTGTCCTTCCCGAGTTTCCACCAGGGAGGTCCTCGGAGTCGGAGGCAGAATTCCGTCTCCCACTAAGATTGCCGTACCCCAAAGACCATTTGTGTCCCTTTTAAATGTCTCTCGGTAGAAAAACTGAAAGTAGAAAGAAAGGAAGCAATTTCTGAGCAGACGTCTGACCCCCCCTACTCGTATACTCCCCGCATCGGGTTACAGGGTCCGGGGAGCCCCAACCCTATCCTGCCCAACCCGGGGGAACCCCGGGGGCCTTCGCGCCAGCTTCCGAACACCCTCAGGACTCCCGGTCCCCCCACACGTCCAGGCCCCTGGAGTCGGGGAGGGCAGCCGAGAACAACGGTATAGGTATAAATATTGAGCCGTGACATTGACGCGCCCCGGCGCCTCCCCTCCCCCGCGCTCCCGGCACACTCTGGGCTTCTCGGCACGCCTCCTCCCGTCCCGCTGCGTCCCGCGCGGCGCTCATCCCCGAGGGGCCCCTGCAACCTCTCCTCGCCAAGACTGCCAGAGCCCTGCTGGGGAAGAAAAGTAACTCGGCTTTTCTCCGAGAAACCAGGCAGGATTAGGCAGCCGGGGAGAGGGCCGGGGCGAGTGGAAGGGAGGAGGAGGGAGCTAGTGGAACTCGGTGGAAGTCTCCGGAGCTGTCTGATTTGCACTTTCTCCTTGTCCTCCCGTCTCCTCCTCCTAGGTGCGGAGATTGTGGGCAGACTATGTAAACGCTGCGGAGGGGGAAGAGGAGGGATCGGCGCTGTCCTGCGGCGGCGGCTCGGCTAGGCGGAGTTTCGCGGCGGCTGCGCCCGGCTTGCACCCACGGGCGAGGAGGTCGCTCCGTCCAGCCCCGAGACCGTGAGTCCGACTCTGGGCGTCCCCGAGTGCGCACCCCAGTTCCTCTGTGCCTCATCGACAGCCTCCAGCCAGCATGGAGAAGGACAGCCTGAGCCGCGCCGACCAGCAGTACGAGTGCGTGGCGGAGATCGGCGAGGGTGCCTACGGGAAGGTGTTCAAGGCCCGCGACCTGAAGAACGGTGGCCGCTTCGTGGCTCTGAAGCGCGTGCGAGTGCAGACCGGCGAGGAGGGCATGCCGCTCTCCACCATCCGCGAGGTGGCGGTGCTGAGGCACTTGGAGACCTTTGAGCACCCCAACGTGGTGAGGTGAGCTGGGAACCCTGGCTTTAGGATCCGGGAAGGTGCCTGGCAAGGGGTGGCTGGTGACCCAACTTGAGTCAGAGTTGAGTTTCTTCTCTAAAACCGGTGACCTTGCTAGACAGGGCGGGAAGCTTCCGTGCAGCCAAGCAACTATGAGGAGCTTTCACTCCGTTTGCCCCCAAGGGGTCCGGGGGCGTTGGGGTGTCTTTTAGGGACAAAACCAGACAACCTCAGAAATGTCCCTTCAGCTTTTACGTATTTTTCCCGTCTGTGGGGGAATTTTTGAGAGACAGACTGAGAGAGAGGTATTCAGCTTGTGGTAATTAGAAGGAAACTTTAAGGGTGGAACCTAATGTAAATAAAGTTTAAGAAAAGGCAGAAATGTGTAAGAATGTGTTTGCCCATCACACCCACAGTAGTGGCCTTTTTTTTTTTTTTCATTAAAGCTGTAGCATAATGACTTCTGATGGGCTAATAAGCTTCAGTGCTGACGCCTAGTGTTAAACATTATTTGAAAAAAATGGCTTTCAAGGCTGGGAACACTGAACCAGGAGTATCCAGAGTTCAAGGCTAGCCTGAGCTACAAAAGACCCTGTCTGAGGAAAGAAAGGGAGGGAGTGTGAGAGGAAGGGGAGCTGTAAGGAAGCCTTCTCAAACCGTTATCTGATGGCCTGTGTCATTTGGTATCTGTGGACTGGTTTGGTCGCACTTAGATTGCCTTTCCCAGGGGTTAGATGTATGTCTCTGATGTGGTGCTCTTCAGACTCTAACGCCTCTGTTTTCCCTGGAATAGTTGTGCAAGTGCGTGGGGAGCCGTTCTTAACCAACTCCCCTGTGAAGTAACCAGCGTTCAAAGACAGTGTTTGTTCATGCTTGTGTGTGATTGAGGATAATGGTGTTTTCTCGGAGGTACTGGGATTTCCCCACCGTGCCTTTCATCCTTTTCTTTTTTTAAGCAGAAGCATAGCTTGAAGTTAAAAGGGAACGCACAGACCTTTCTACAGATTAGGTGATGATTTTACCAGTCCCTGCTCTTGGTATGGAGGAGGAGGAGGAGGATCTATCTGTCGTCTGCACCTGTCTTCTCATTCCTGTAGGGATTCGGTGCAACAAATACATGCCTACTGTGTGCCCTGGGGATGAACTTACGTAAATAAGCACAGCTAAATGTTTTTGCAGAAAGTCAAACAATTTAACATTAGTCATCAAAATTGAAAGACCCAAGGCTGACCTTTGAAATGCCAAGCTCTCTACAGATTTGGAGTCTAGGGAATCTTCTGGGAGGTTTTTCACTCCTGGGTGATTTTTTTTTTTTTTTTTTTGGTAGTGCTTTGTTCCCAGTGTAGTCAGACTCAAGCTAGAATACAGCAGTGAGTAGATAGAAAGACGTTGTAAAGAAAGGACCCCATTATACCTACTTTTGCTAGGTGGCAGGGGACAGGGGACGGAGCGTGACGTGGGAGAGTTGAGTCTTCCAGAAAGTCAGGTTTTTCCTAAAAGCAGTGGGTTACCGTGGGTGTGTGTGTGTGTGTGTGTGTGTGTGTGTGTGTGAACATCTTTGTGTTAAAAAAAAAAGTTCTTCATGGCAGTGTGTGATATTGGACAGCAGAAGGCAGAATGACATACTCTGACTCTCTTAGTTATTGTCCTACAGGAGTCGCTGAGGCGGTGCCAAGTGATGAATTCTTACATTAGAATTTAATACCAGACTTCATTTTGTCCAATACCTGTGGAGTGTCCAGTTAAGAGGGTAATTATCACATATGCAAATAAAATAATGTCCTTGCAAACAGGCTGCCTTGTATACCCTCTGCATTGAGCACAACCCATTGTAAGCTCTCACAACATAAGAGGGTGGTCTTGTGCTACAGAGTTTCCACTTGTTCTCCTATTTTATCCTCTTGAGATCAGTGTGTCTCTGGACAGTTTACCCCACAATGGGATTCTGAACTGTGAATATCAGGAGCATCTACTTACAAGCCAAGGGAAAATATACTTTCTAAATTTATTCTTACCTCTTATGACACCTACCTACTTAGAGTTGTGAGGATAAAGTAAGAGTGTAGTTGAAAGCCTTCTAAATTGCAAGGTACTTCAGGTACCAGAATAGTCAAGAGATTATCAGATCCTTGGGCTAGAACAGTCCCTAGGAAGGCATCATTTATTTGACATTTTTACAGAACAAGTCAGATTCCTGTTTTGAAGCTCCATGACTGCTGTATGACAAAACATTTCTTGGGGAGCCACATACTCATCCCAGATAAGGAGCCCACAACAGACCAAAGTACAAATAACCACCAAAGTCTAATTTGGTGAACCAATGAGTTTTATCAGGGTTACTTACACGTATATGGGTGAGGGGTTACAGGAGCAGAAATGGCTCAAAAAAAAAAAAAAAGCTACATCACCAAAGCCCACCCCAGCATGGGTGACAGCTCAGAAAGCTGGGAACCTGGAGCGCACTGCACAGTCCACTCAGGTTGGAGAGTGTCCTTTCTGGCGTCTCAGTTGGCAGCTCAGCTGGTTTCTGCTTCTTGCAGACAGTTTGTCTAGTCTCTTGAGAGTCTTTGCAGCATGACTCGGCTCTTCTGAGAGGAACTCGCAGCTTTTATGGCTTTTATAGGAATGAGGGGCCTAGTGAATCTGGTCAGTTTTAGGGACTTCCTGAAGCTATTCTGAGTTATTTGCCTTCCTGCTTAAGGAGCTTCCTGTTGGATGGGATGGTTTAATCTTGGTGGAAACTGTTAAACAACAGGGACCAAGAAGCTGCTTCTGCACCCATGCCCTGAGTTTGTCAGCAAAGGCAACTGAATGGCTGCATGCCATGAGATTAATGAAATGACTTAACTAATAAAATGTCTTAGCTAGTAACAATATCCTCACAAACCGTTGTCTCCATTCCCTTTTGGTTTCCTTCCTGTTTCTTCCACTATCCTAGCCCTGCCCCCTATGACATGTTTGGCTAAACTAGAAATTTGTTTGGCTGAACTAGGAATCCTTACGGTAGAGGTTTACTTAATTAATATTTTTAGGGGCAGTGTTAGGAAATTGAGGACAAACAACAACAATTCTTTTCCTTCCAAGGGACAGTGTCAAAACTGAACCCCTAAATCTGTAATTTGTTGTCTTCTTGGGGGTAAGTTTTACACTCATAAGCCTGGGTTTTTAAAGATTGCTTAAAAGGGCAGATGCTTTTTTAAGTGCCTTCAAGCCATAAGTAATTGATCATAATTATAGTCCCTACCCACAGGTAGTTAAGCCTCTAAGCTTGAAGGAGCACAATAAACATATTAGTTTTTTTTCAAAAGTTTTAAGATTTAATTTTGATGGATGTATCAGAAAGGCAGACTTGTTATTGTTGGTGTTAAGGCACTCCGAGCTTGCAGAGCATCTGTGGCTTCACATTCTTGCTTACCTGCGCTTGATACATACCAGGCCCAGGCTTGATGAGCCAGTGGTGTCCTGCACACTGATTTGCTCTTACTTTACTGTTCATAATCCTGAGTTCTGGAGCATTTGCCAGAACCAGACTGTAAGATTGGAGTTTTTGAATTCCAGTGATGAGTTCTGTTTGTTATCCTGAAAAGACACAGAGACAAAATAAAACTTGCTTTATCAGCAGTCTGTTTTTGCAATTAGTATACATTGAGGGCTTACTATGTGTTAGACAGCTTCAGGAACAAAGAAACAAGGTAGGGCAGTGAACAGGTGTCCACTACTATGCCTGGCTGTCTTTCTGTCTGCCTGTCTTTCCTTTTTTTTTAATCACCTCTTTAAAAATGTGTTTGTCTAAGCAAGGCATGGTGATGCCTGCATGTAATTCCAAAGTTCAAGGTCATCTCCAGCTGCTTGGCAAGTTTGAATCCAGCATGAGCTACAGGAGACCATCTCTTGCCTTTATTTGAGTTATTCCTTTCCCTCATTTAGCCTGCGCAGTTTTATAAAGCTGCTTATGTTTGTGACAGTTTAGTTACAAGAATTTGCTGATTGGGTAGACAAAATAAAAAACACCAATCAGAATCATTCGATGTATGCAGGTTGAATTTTCCCTTAAGGTCTTACAAGTTGATCTATACAAAAAGGCACTGGCATGCCCCTAATGTGTGTGAACGACTGAGCGCCATTTATTTCAGGAAGTGCTGAGGAAAGATATCTTTTCTAATGACCAGTTGTAGGAAAAGCACCTGGATAATCAGTTGGCTGCTCAAACGGTTCTGCTGCCATTGAAGGAATAAGATGATCAGCAGAAACCTGAAACAGGATCCTAGTTTGTTGTAAGACTTACCCTACTGTGCTGTAAGACTCAAGTAAATGCTACCTATGTCGTCCCAAACTGTAAGTTTGCTAGAATAGCAGCAGACATGATTCAAATTCAAATATTAGCTCTGGAGGCTAAGGAGATTGATTGATTGTCTGCCAGTAGATAAAGTTGTAATCATTAAATGTTGTAGGCACATTAAGTTATTAGAGTATTTAGTTACCCTTTTTTTGGGGGGGGGGGATTTCAAGACAGGGTTTCTCTGTGTAGCCCTGGCTGTCCTGGACTCACTTTGAAGACCAGGCTGGCCTCGAACTCACAAAGATCCGCCTGCCTCTGCCTCCCAAGTGCTGGGATTAAAGGCGTGCGCCACCACTGCCCGGCTTTAGTCACCCTTTTAAAGCAAAGGAAAATGAGATATGCAGCTCAGTGATTATTTAAGGAGATGTTTCTCATTTTCTCCATTTAAAGTGCTCAGCAGTATGTAGCATAAATGAAAGCACAAATGTGAATTGAAGAACTTATATATTTATTTTTTACTATGAATTGTAAAGCCAGTTTTTTCAGAGGTCTTGGTTCATGGGAACTCTCGTTAATAGGAGTGTTATTTTGCAGGTGAGTAATCTTTTTTTTTGGGGGGGTTGCTTCTGTGAAAACAGGAAAAACAAGACTTCAGGTCTCCATTTAAACTTCATTGTGAAGCATGTGTGTTCCTTCCTTCTCTGAGTTCTTGAAAAGTTGCAGTCGTCAAAGCTGTTTAGGAGACACTTTTTTTTACAGTGACATTCTAGTCATTTTATTTCCTGTAGTTGAAATTAGTAACACTGAGGTTTTATTTCTGCAGTTCTATTCCTTTATATTTAAGTGTATCATCATGGAATTCAAGGAAAAACAAAGTCTGTAAAAAGGAAGCATACACATTTGAATAACTTGTGGTATTCTCATTTAAGACTTGGGTCAATGAATATCTGTGGAACTAGATCCTCCTTTTTAAAAATAGTGCTTCTAATTTATTTAAGACCCCTTGTTTAGATCTCTGCCATTCTTGAATACTTGTCAGTTACTAGTATTTCTGTGTACCAGGGGCGTGGTTAGAATGTTTCATTTGCAGTAAATTAATCTCCAAAGATTTCCTTTGGAAAACATTTTTCCCCCTTCCTTAATTTTTACATTCCTGTCTTAATAGTGTTCCTGGATAATTTTGGTGCTCATGTGTTTTGGGGACAAAAGTGAAATGAATCTGTTATTATATTTGTTCTCAGCTCACATATCAAATGTGCCTTAATAATTTTTTTCGCTTAGATTTAAGTTGATAGAGTTGCTGTTTTAATAAACATCATTGAGGATCCATTTATTTATAAATAGACTGTTGGACAATTGAACAAATAAACCAATGAACAGTATTTTTCTATTGTAAAAAATAGTTCACTATTAATTATTCTTAAGGAATTTTTAAAAAACATTTTCTGTGTCTGGGTGTTTGCTCTGCATGTATGTATGTACATGCACCATGTATGTGCCTGGTACCTATGGAGGCTAGAAGAGGCTGTCAGATCGCCTGGAATTACATTACAGGTGCTTGTTAGCGTCCATGTGGGTGCTGGGGAATCAAACCTCAGTCTAGAAGAATAGCCAGTGTTCAGAGTGCCCAACTTAATATACTGTATCTCATTTATTTAAGAAACATACGCTTGCCAATCAACAATAATAGACATAAAAGTACAGTCATTGTGTTTGCAGATATTATGGGTTAGCATTGACCCTGGAAGATTTGAAGGTGTTGCTCTGATAGAAGCATACATGAGCTGCATTGAGACTTTCAAACACATAATCACATCTTAAATAGAATTTATTTATTTGTATTTTATGTACATTGGTGTTTTGTCTGCATGTATGAGGGTGTCAGATCCCCTGGAACAGGAGTTACAAGCTGCCACGTGGGAGCTGGGAATTGAACCCGGGTCCTCGGGAAGAGCAACCAGTACTCGTAACCGCTGAGCCATCTCCCCAGCCCCACACAATCACATTTTAAACATTTCTTACTTCTCTTCATTATTGATACTGATTTTAATGGTATTTTCATGTGCTCTTTGTGCACTTGTTATTTGTAGACAAACAGACCTTTCTGGTTCCTGTCGATGACCTTCTTACATCTATTTCTTTGACTTTATGTGGAATCAACGTCAGAATGTAAACTTGGGGCCCTTCCCTTCACCACTCTGAGGTGATGCTTCTTATATTTCAGGGCCAGTATTTCATGTAGCCTTGTTGGTGCACTCTTTAACAATACCTCTTCTTGGATACATGCCTGCCTTGACAGCTTTGGACCTTTGGTATGGCAGTTAGAGCATATTTATTCCCTTATATTAACTGTTGTATAAAATAAAGTAATCCTCCTTAACTAATCCTACTTGTAGGTTCCCTGAGGCAGTAAGTGTCTTGTGATGGTCTACACTCTGTGGCAAGAAAATGAATATATAACAGATGTCGACTGATATCATAAAGAAGGGGTGTGAAGGAAAGGGCCCTTTGGATTGGCTGCATTACATGAAACAGAATTCATATGAAGTTGAGTTCTTTTCTCGGAAATAGATGGTGATGTCAGAGAAGCAGGTAGACGTCCTAGCACTGAGCAAGTGTTTAATGAGCATCTTTGTTGAAATGTGATCCATACAGTGGTCACATACTGAAATGTTTCTGCCTGCCCAACCCCATAAACAAAGATATGAAGGTTGAAAATCACTTCCAGCATGCAGAAAGATCAGCCAGGTGATGATGAATGACGTTTTGAAAGGTCATTGCAACCAGTGCCTCTTGTTTTCCTAATAAGATGTGTACCTCTCATGGACTAGGAATGGTAGGCTATGATTCTTTTCCTGTCCCCTCAACTTATTAGTGTGATCTTGTAAATTAGTCAATTAGTAAATTGTAATTGTAACATCTCTTGGGTGCTATTTCTTAGCAATAAAGGAGGAAGTTATTCCAAAACTTTGGGTGTTCATGGGTTGACATGATCAGATGAAACTGTTAAAAGATCAAACTGTATAAAAATGGGCATTATTAGCAAAACCCTCAAGCAGAAAGTATTATTTCATGGAGGAAACTGCCATGCACACAGATGAACTGCAAGTATGTATTTTCATAGCTCTCCCACCCCAAGTGACAGAATGAATGGGTTCAGTTTTATAGTAAAATATAATCTTTAATCTGTGTTGGAAATTGATGTTAAACTTACTCAGTGTTGCATCTGGGTGATCTAGTCTGTTAATGGATTTTATTTTCCTGTGTGAGGGTCTGTGTACCTTCCTGAGATCTCACAGATGGGTCTTGACTTCCTTCGTGTTTCATATTTTAAAAACAACTCTGCCATTACCTAGATGATTTGCTTGCTAGCTCACATTTACGTTTTTTCCACATGTATTTATGTAACAAGGTGACTTTTTTATATTATTCACTCAAATTATTTTTACTGTACTTAATACCTTTATCTCCCTTCCAACCCTTGTTCCTTCCAACCCCTCAACACTAGGTGAGAGAGAAAGAAGTTTAGAGGGAGAAGGGACACAGGCCTCTTTGAGCTACTTCCTGCTGATTAAGGTCTTTGTGTTCTTTGGAGGCAATACCAATCTCAATATCCGGAAGTCCAGCAAACCAGGAAACAGCAGGAGGGAGAGCACCAAGCATCAGCCTCTTTCTTCTTTGTAGTGTCCCCTTTTTCTTCTTTGTAGCCCCCTTCTCCTCAGGGCTCTTGTTTTTTCTCCCTCTCTCAAGTTAAACTTGCCCAGCTGGCTAAGCCACACCCCTGCTAGCTCACGAGGCATTTAATAGTTTACACCTATGGTCTTAACTGAAGCAGCCTCACACCTGGGATTAAAAGAAAAAATTTTCATAACTGTTTTTTTTTTTAAACAAAACTCTTACCACATATCTACTCGCATTTTTCCCTGTGTCTTCATGATGGATGGACACTCACACATGCATGTGCATAGGATACATTTGAAGAGTTGATTCTCTCTTTCTGCCATGTGGGTTCCAGGAGTTGAATACACATCATCAGGTCTGCCAACAAGTACCATCTCACCCCTCCTCTCACCTTTTTCAAATCATAAAACCTCAAGCAGAATTACTCATTTTATGTCACACTTGTAAGCCTCTCTGCTCATTTTCTCAGTCTGCTCCTGTCACATAGCCTCTTCGCCACAGTTGTTCTGTGCTCTTATTAGAGGCACTTGTTTCTAGCAAGCCCTCTCTTTTTTTCTCACTTCCTTTATTGATAATTAGCCTCACAACCTTTGTGAAGAATATTTCTAAGGGTTAGTATAAAACATTTACTTTTCCTAGCATGCTTTCGGTTTTAAAAGGCATACAAGTATTCCATCAGGAATGTTGCTACTTATTTGGTGACAGATCAAGAAAAACAAGAGAGTATTTCAAGAATAGGATTTTAAACTTTGGGTACTGAGTTTAAGAAATATGTCTTTACTTATAATTATTTTAAGACTTATTTTATGTATGTAAATATTTTTCCTGAATGTATGTCTGTGTACCATATGCATACCTGGTGTCTGTGGAAATCAGAAAAGGGAATTGGATCCCCTCTAACTAGAATTACAGATGAGTGTGAGTCGACATGCTGGAAACTACTTGAGTCTTCTGCAAGAAGAACTCTAGCTAATGAACCATCTCTCTGGCCCCAAGCAATATGGTTTTTTTGTTTTGTTTTGTTTTTTTAAATTAGTGTAAACCGAGAGACTTGGCAGTCTCAAGTTGGGAGTTTTCTAGGATTTAGAAAACCCTATAAAATTGTTTTTGAAAAATACCTAACAGTAAAATGAGATTCTTTACTTGTTGAGTCTTTATGAACAAAGATGTACATATGTGAAAAGCTGGATAAAAGTCTCATAGATCTATCTAATCGTGGATGAAGAATGGGTGACCTATCTGAGCTTTGAAATAACAGTTTTTTTACACATTGTAACATCCTGCTAATAAGTCGTTCTAAATTATTTTAACTTGGGATTTAATTTAATGAACTTCTGGATTTTTTAAATGACCACTGATGCCAACTGGAATCAGAGCTATGCCAAGTGGCTGCAGAGGGGAAGTCTTCTGTAGATTTTTACTCTTAGACTCCTCCCAACATCTGGCTGGCTTGGAGTGATGAAGGTGATCTCAGCAAGTTTGCAGTTGAATTCGTTCATACAAGTCCCGTGCTTAGAACCCAGCAGGGCATAACGGCACATGCCTATAATCCTAACAGAGGTGGAGGGAAGAGATTGGAAGTTCAAAGCCAGTCTCTGCTATATAGCAATTTCAAAACCAACCTGGGTTACAGGGGACCCTATGGAAGGAAGGAAGGATGTCTGGCTGGTGGCTTTTGAGATGAATCAAGAGAAGCACATTGATGGAAAATGGTACATTTACTTCAGTTGATAAAATAAAGAGCTGAGTCCATCATTAGACAAATGGAGACTGGTCTAGCATGTCTGAAGGGATTGTACACACACTGAAAGAAGAGAAAATAGAAAACTTTGGTACATGTTAAGCTGAGAAAGAAGGAAAGACTCGGCTAACAACTAGGTCTCAAATTCCTGGATATAGCATGGCATTCAGAGGGAGTAGGAAATTAATTCTGCCATGTCAATGAAACCCTCAAGCCAGTGCATATTGAATGAATAAAGTCAAAGTGTCCTTAGAACTCTGTAGGAATAAATCACATTATTTGATTTCCTTTTTTGAGGACCTTATTTAAGCCATCACTAGATGATTAAATTGTTCACACATTGCCACACTGCTTGCAGGAATGAATGTATACTATCTGCTTGCCATTAGTGCAAGATTTCCAAGAGGGAGAGAATCTTCATCTGTCTCTCACTGTGTTGCTTCCTGTATGCAGAACAGTGTCCTGCAAGTATTTTGTTAAGTAGTTGTTAACTAAGTGAGTGAAAAGATAAACTGTGATGAAATCTTACCCTTTTAGAATAGGATCATTGAAAATAAAATGGAAATTAACACCAAATTTCAGTAGGCATTCTATCTAGTACTTTAAATGCCTTTAGGATGAAGTCTAATGATTAGTCTGTGAGTTAGGAAGCAGGAGCTGTTTAATAATGTAATGATTGGCGGGCGGATTAAGCCAGAAGATACTTCTCTTGTGAATTTTCCTACTACTGTAACTTTGTATCAGTAATAGTAGATGATAATGATACTGTAAGTGATCTTTTTTTTTTTCAGACTTGATTTAGATATTTTGGTGGAAACATGACACAGTTTTATATCTCTCTGGACTATGAATTTCTATAAAATAGTTGGTATAGGTTTCCTATGGTTAATGTAAGCTCTAAGGCCCTTGCATCAATAAATGACTGTCTGTTCTCTTACACACTGATGCTCAACTGTTCACTCCTAGGAGTCCTCTACTTTGTTCTAGGATTGCATTCACCTTCTCTGATTAGCTAATGGGCCATACTGTCAGTAGGTGATCAGCTATAGAAATACTTTTTTTTTTTTAGAAAAGAAAGGAAGATTAGCATAGAAAGAGGAAAAAATGTGCTATCCTTGGTCACTCACCAAGAATATTACTCAAGTTCAGTACCAAAGAGGAGGGAAGTTGTTGTAAGTTTTGAGTTTAAAGTTAGTTACATTTACTGTTAAAGTGATGTTGTTCATATTAGTGTCATCATTCCATGAGTTTCCTCAAAATTTAGAGGTTTAGCACAGCCAATGTCTTCCATTTCATGGGTGCAGTAAGTGGGGTGTTCACACAGTGAGAGCAGAGTGTGTCCATCCCCAGATGTCTCAGGTACAAGCTGGAAGTGATGCATCAGCTAGGAATTTGGATTCATGTAAACACTGGGTATTCTCAAGTCTGGTGGCTTAAGTGGGTTGGTGGATACAGAGAGATACAGCCTGGGTATTGTTCAGAGCATGTACACCTGACCTAGATTTCCTTTAAGAACCAAAACCTTCAGAGTAGTTGGGCTTACGTGGTGTCTCTGGGTTGCAAAAGCCAGGGTCCCCGAAGACAATTTTGCCATTTTTGATGTTTAAAAGTGACTTCAGACCCCACAGACTGAAGGAGAAGGAAGCTGTGTGACACCATAATGGAAGGACAGCTAAGGAATTGCCCCTCCATATGCAATCCTCCTTTTCCTGTAGCCATGATGTCAGTACTTGGATCATATACAGAAGTGCTTATAATTAAATGACAAACAACCAAAACCAGAATAACATGACTCCAGCTCCCCTCCAGTACCCCCAGCACTCCACACACATCTGTTAATGGTGTTTTTGGTGCTGCTGGTAGCTGCCTCCATAAATCTAGGAAGTATACTAGTTCTATGTGTTGATATTAAACTCTAGACACTATTTTTGGGGTTCCTAATCTAAAGATGAGGATTCGATTTCCTTCAACTGCTTTTTAATTTTTTGATATTTTTATTTTATATAATAATTTTTAACAGTATCCCAAAGCATCAAGTTTATTATCTTTCACACTAGTTTCATAAGAGAGACTCTCAGAAGCTTCCCTCTACTCTGCACTCTCTTTAACAATGCAATGCCTGTTGGTTGTTGAATACTTATGTACTCTTCTCAACTTGCTTCATGTAAAGTTGGCCTATGGAATCTGAATGCAAGTACAATGCTTACATTTATTGTGACTAGATAGAGAGTTTGACACAGGGTCAAACAGTTGGTATTTCTGTTTTCTTCTGCACAAGTTCAACTTTGTAATTCATCAAGACCTTGTAGTCTTTCTTTTGGATATTTCTTGTTCTGCTTCTTGTGTTTAAAATTGTGCCCTATTTCAGGGCACTTTTTATTAAAGGGATGACTTTCTTGTACAGTTTTTTTCTCCTGGAGTTTATGATTGCCTGTGTATCTTTCTTGTCCTTCATAACCCACATTCTTCAGAAATACCAAGTGTAAGTGTGGCACTCTTTTTATTCTGTTTTATTTCATTGAACTGGCTAAGCATCCCATGAGATGTGTGTGACTGCCAATATAATAAAGATCTAACATATTCCTCTTCAGGAGTCAGTAGCCTCCCCTTTTTGGACTCCTGGCAACTTTTCTTCCTATCATTGTCCCTTTCTTGAATTTCTTATAGAACCAAAGAGCATTGTGTGTGTGTGTGTGTGTGTGTGTGTGTGTGTGTGTGTGTGTGTGT